>MNCI01001670.1:144486-196265 GCA_015680685.1 Gnetum montanum | reverse complement strand
CTAGCTAAGCAATTTAAACAAAACAAAAAATGAAATGCATAACTCATAGGACCATGACAAAGAGGCTGAAATCTTTATTCTAGCAAGCCATCTTGCAAGCAATCATTCACACTTTCTTCTTTACAAAATTCTCTTCTCCCCAAGACTCAAATTGTCTCCAAGTGAGAGCCCAAGTGCTAACTAGTAGCCTTCAAAGTGTGATGTATGAGATCCCAAGTGTGATGTATGAGATCCCAAGTGTGATGTATGAGAAATGATCATTCCCCCCTCCTTTTTTTATAGGGTTCAAAGGTAGGTAGGGAAGTTACAATTTTAAAAATATCCCAAAAATATCTCACCTAACTTTTCTCCCAAGTAATTAGACTAACCAATTAGAAGATTCCTTGCCCAACAAGCTAGGAGAAAGTTACAACAATTTTGGGTGGTTTCAACCACCAAAGAGATAAAAAAGCTACAACTAACAAGTGTCCTTTGTAGTGGTTACAAACATCAAGGATTAGGCTAGGAAGTTACAACTTCCACAATTCCCATAGAGAACAAATTCATATTTACCAAATGTTCATAAATCCCTTCTTTTTATGCTTTTTTTAAAAAAAAATCTTACAAATTGAAATCGAGTAGAAGCTATGAGTTTTGCTTGCTTTTTTTAAAAAAAATCATTGCTAAGGCCATGTGGCCTTAAGGTCATGCACATCCACGCTTGTGAGGTAGATCACTTCTTTTGGAATAATAGCACGCAAATTAGGATGGCCTTGTTTCTTGTAACAATGAGTGTGAAAACTTGGAGATTTATTGAAAGAACCATAACCAGGACAATTCAATTTCGATGAAATAATTCTTGCTTCTACAACCACGCAGTCTTCCTTGTCCTACTGTTTCTAGAGCATGTGCAAGTGCTCGCACTGGTGCTCACGGCACAATGGCTCGCACACAAGACGGCGCTCAGACTGATGCACACGAAGACGGCAACGGCAGAGACCAGAAAAACTCCCGTAGCGGCGCTCGCGGCTGTTGCAGTGACGGTGGCGGCAGCAAGATGATCTTCACCGCAAGTGCCCATCAGCAAGGGTTTTAAGGGTTTGCAGGCAGTGGATTTGCATTTCCCTGTAACTGTTATTGCATTGAACAAGGTTGCAGAGAGGGTTTCAAAAAATTCCGGCGAAAATATTCGAAGAGAGGAAGCCATCATATCCAGCTTCTCCGCAGGCAATTTCAAAATGTTTCCTTCCACCCTTAGCTCTGAGAAATATATGTCCACAGGAACAAAAATGCAATTCAAACCGCGGTTATTCTTCCAAGATAATTTTGAATGATGGTCCAAGTAAATCACAATTACTGTAATGTCATCATGGAAATGGCGTCGTATGCCTTTCTCAATCTTTCTAAGGTCTGAATATCTCATTTCCCACTTCCTTGCTGCACGTTCGAGAGCAGCTCTAACCAACCTTTTTGCGATACCCGTTCGTGGATTATTGTGCACAATGTCAACTGCTGGATCATCTGAAAGTTGCTCCTATAAGCCATCCGATGCAAATATAAGAAATCTGTCCTGAGGTCTAAGCTCCCTCACATGTATAGATGGTTCCAGTGATTCTAAGAAAACCAGGTTCCTCCTATCGGTGTCCCCTCAGTGCCACGGCCCTTAATTTCCTTGATTTTGTGTGCTTTTGTGCTCTAGTTTATTGTATAGCATACTCCCATGGATAGGCCTTTTTTTAAATGATAATTTAAGGTTTCGTTTTTGTCCGAATGCCAACAAGGAATGAAATCCCATGGAATGGTAAGATTTTTGCATATGGACAACATGGTCCTTGGAAGGAGGCTCTACAACCTTTGTGGATTGGTTGGTTCAAGGATGCAAGTTGGACAAGGCCTCTAAGGTTTTGGGACATTCAACCATGCCTTTGTGGATGTGAACCAATTAGCAAAAGCTTGTCTTAATCAACATGGTAGACTTCAAGGTGAAGAAACAAAATCTCAACAATCTCTTTTAAATTTTTCAAAAATCACCATAACCTTATAAATCCTGTTCCATTGAATGGCCAAAATGTGCCAACATTAGGTTGTAGTCACCTATGCTTTATATGAGAAAGAGTTTGCATATTAGAAAGATGTTCTACAAAACGTCCATGTAGAAAACTCAAAACTAGAAATAATTAAGGCTCATTACTATGAGCAAAGAGATGTAGCTTCAAAATTGGCCAAGAGACTAATAGATTATCATGAATTAAGAGAAAAGGCTAGTGCTTTTGAGAAGGAATGGAGGTAGTTCAAGGCATGGTATGTGAAAGCCAATCATATGTTCCCACAGCTTCCATGTCCATGGGATGTACTAGCTCTAGCACACCTTGGATCATTAAGTTGGATGGTGCATGACTTGAGAATAGAGGAGGAGAAGTTGTAGGTTCTTTTAAATCATTACAAATTCCAAAAGCCTAATGACAAAGGGAAGCGACCAATGGAAGAGCCACCACCTTCAAGAACTACATAGCTTCCCCAATTTTGCTATTTTGTCATGTCATGTCCATATTTTGTAAAACACCACTACAACATGAAATAGTTAGTTGTGTATATGTTAGAGTCAATCAATAATCCCGTACCTTCCCAATATTTTGTAAAGAGCTTGTTCCTCATTTTTTTTAAATCAAGGACAAGTTTTCATTTAGTTGTGAGCTATGCAAAGTCATGTTTTGGTAGGGATTTACTTCAATATCAGAGCCACATTATTAGGTACCTGATATCAGGGTACAACCTCCAATGTCAAGGATCCATTATTACCTCATCCATGCTAGGCTATAAATGCAATAGTTGGGTGCATAGTTTGCATATATATTTTAGATGTAGATAGCAAAGCTTTGTTATTTTGTTTCCAGTGCATGCCCGCAATGTGATGTTAAGTGATTATATCACATCATTATTCAAGTGTGACATAATTAGACATGTTACATGTTCAACAATAAAGATCAAGATTACTTCTATCATTGTAGTGTCCACTTAGTTTTATTATTGTTAATGACTTAAATGCTTATTACTTATATCATTGTTCTTATCATTATGTAGAATGAGTATAACTAATTACAAGTGCTTAAGTGTAATTACGTGGTAACCTAGTAGTGTTATTATTTGGTACGCCTAGGAATAGTATGCTTGATAATCCAAGATGTAGTTATTTCCATAATCCAATGTATTATTCATTTTTACCATCAAATACTAATTTGAATGATGATCAATCAAAATATTTAATCCAATCCATCATAAATCCAAAAGGAATATCTAATCCCAATGGATTTACTACTCCAAAAAAAAAAACCAAATGACCAAAATATTAACTTCACTCCAAAAACTTTTGAATGTAATTGAAATAATGAAAAATAATAACAAATCTCCTATACAATCTAAAAAACAAGTACATCAATTAGTGATTATTATTATCACCTTCATAACACTAGGAAACATTCTAAAAAAACTTGCCCTCAATTTTTAGCATTATATGGTGATAATACTCAAAATCAACTAAATGGAAATGATCCAAGTTTGGTACTCAACATACCTCATGAAACTAAAAATGAAGAGGTTACCTCATTTAAACAAGTCATGGTAAGTGATCCCAATCCACATAACACTTGCTATCATAGACTTAATGACATTATGAATTCCACATAGCCATAAGCTAGGAATAACTCTTATGCTTTTCCTAATAGAAGAGTTCGTAACCAAAATAATACAAATAGCCAAGCTAAGAAAATGTTCAACAATAATCAAACTCACCTTCTATACTTAGAAGAATTCCACCTCAACATGAAGCCAAATACGAACATAAACCTTATGATATAGTTTAGGATTTGAAAAGAATTAAAGCTAGCATTTCAATGTATGATTTTTTACATTTTAATGAAATGAAAGATGAGATCTAAAAGATAGCTCATTCATCTAAAACTAATAAAGAAAAGTATCCAATAACTAAAAGACAAGTTCATTTTGTAGAGATTCATAATGCTCTATCAATACAAAACCCAAGTAATTTCATGCCAAACAAGAAAGATCAACCACCTTTCTTAACAACTTTGATTATTTTCTAAAAGAATGTTCATAATTGCCTAATGGACTTAGGTGCAATAGCTAGTGTCATGTCATTAGAAGTGTGTACAATGTTAGAATCACAAATACTACCATAACAAAGTTTGATACAGCTTGATGGATCTAACATACTTGTGGTAGGGTCATTAAAAGGAGTGAAAGTGCAACTTAAATAATATCCTACATTCTCATGATATATAGATATTTTAGTACTTGATATGTCACCCACAGATACTTTCCCTGAGGACTTTGAGTTTAGCATTTGTAGTATCAAGCTTTTGCTTGGTCTCCTTATGGTGCTTGAACTCTACATCATACAACAAGTGTGAGCTGACCACCTATTTTTCTAACTCCTACCATGACCATCTGATAATTAGCATTACTAGGTTTGTGTATCAGAGATTGGCAATCTCCATGTATTTAGTCATCTCTTCTATTTGTAGCTCCTTCATGCAAATCTCTACTTTGTTATAGGCATCTATCCCATCAATGATAGGTTGTCATACCTCTTTTCCTTACTAGAGTTAGTAGAGGATCTCATTGAATTTTTTCTTAGCCATCTAGATGTATCTTTCATTAACTTGTCTTTGTAAGCCAACCTAATCTCTGTAGTGGTTCTTAACACTCTCAAATATGATAACCTCATTCTTCTAAGCAGTAATCTCAATCATAGATTTTTGGCATAAGTCATAGACTTCCTTCATAGGGAGATTTCTATTCTCCACTGTTAATCTCCTAAGCTTAGTGTTCACCCTAGCTAGCTACTCCTACTATTGATGGATGAGTTCTTGCATTTGATGTTTTTGCACATCATCATTTCATAGGTGATGATTTTCTATAGTCAGCATTTCATTCTCTTCACATGTCTGGACAAAGTCCTTCTTGATTGAATATGTTTTGGCCTCATCCATGAACTATTCAAAGATGATCATCACCATCCCCACCTCAATCCTTTTTAGTCTACCTTAAAGTTATTGAAAATATTCATCTCTTATAAATGTAAAGTTGAGAAGCACAAGATCAACAAGATAGGCTCTTAATTTAGCAACCTCCATGGACAAGCATTGAGTTTGTACTTAAGATGTTTCAAGTTTTCCTTCCAAATGATGCATTTGCCCTTTTCTTTAAGTACCTTTGACTAGGTTGCAATGATTTTATCTAAAAAATCAAAGATATCTAGAATCAGTTGCTTGATTTTCACTAGTCGGTCCAACATTTCCTTGTGCTTGGCTACACTTAGTCTTCTATTGATAGTTCCTATAGACATCTACACATCTCTAAGTGTAGAAACATTTGGTACAGGTGTCATAGGTGCATTCAAAGCTTCATTGATTCTATCAACAACCACTTCTATTGTTTTCTCCTACCCTTGGTGTTTCATCACCAATATAGTTATCCCATCACCCTCTTCCAAGAATACTGAAAAGGTAGTGGCATTCCCAAAGATGTCTAGGAATTATTGTTGTTACAAGAGAGGCACTGTTACCTCTCAGGCACTAGGATTTGATCACATGGGAAACTGCATTCTTTAGGTTGAGAATATTGGCCCACCTCCCTCCATTTAACTAATTGTTCAAGTGACTTTGTTGATATGACTCATTGCATGATGGTATACAAATAGATCCCCACCACTTGTTCCTACTTGTTGCTCCTACTCATGTAAGAGTTTCTCTTGAATTTTTACATAGGCACTCAATGGATGTAAGGGCCTCTAAGATTATTTCCTAAGTGGATTATGGAGGTGATAATTTCTACTCCTCTTCTTTTAACATGGTAGGGATTTAATCCTTCATCATCTTAGATTAAGAGGTAGTGGAAGTATGCTTGATCATATCATTGGCATAGCGGACTATCCCTTCCCTTTTACAAAGTTTTCTGAAAAGGTATGGAAATGGTAGGATTTTCCTTCCATGTTCATTCTCCTTAAAGCACTTCTCTATCTTTAGATAGATTAGATGTGGAAGGTTAATAGGGAATATTTTACTTAGAGCAACACAGGCACAGGTGGAAAAGGTTGTCACCTTGTTGGGCCTTACCATTGGATTAAGATGATAGGTCACTATCTTGAAGTATATATGCTCCATCGATGTGAGAATATCAAACTCCTTATGGTCAACCCCATAACACCACTAGGTTTTCTCTCTTTTCTGTTTAGGGTCTACTTGCATTAAGATTTCTACTACATGGATGCCAAAATTAGGTAGGCCAAGAGCCTATGCAATCACTTCTACCAAGTAAGACATTTGAATGTTCTTGATTCTCTTATTTGTTCTTGCATTTTTTCTCCTCCAAAAGAGATATGTCTCTTCCATGTAGCACTTCCCACTAGTAGTGATAATTTCTTACATGGGAGAGCTTTGCAATTGTGTCTTAACCTTTGGTGGAGCATGTTCCAAGAATGGTCCAAAGTTTAGTTCTTTGAGAACTGAGTGTTGAACATCATGAGGCTTGATTGTATCTAAGAAATCTAGTGTCAATGTGACTTCAAGTCTTGGTATGGGTCCTAGTGCCTCTCTTCTTTGGGATTTTTCAATAGCAGGCTCTTCTTTAGGAATCTGTTAAAACAATTTCAATTTAAGCCCTTCTCGAAGAGGTCCCATTGCATGAGTTTTTACTACCTACTCCTGAGCTTGTTCTTCCTAGCCCCTTCCACTTCTAGGTCATTTGTTCTTTGGTTGTGATGGTCCTCCTTCCTATGGGTGTTTTGGTCTAGGTGCCATCTATAATCACAATATGACCAATGATTAGCACTTAATGTGTAACTTATGAATACCTTATCTCTTACGTTAGTTACACTTGGCTAAGTTTTTATCATGGTCTAGTTGATTATTTTAATATTGTTTTAATATTATTTTAATATTAATAAATAAATTTAGGTTTACTAGAGTTTGTTGAAAAGGTTAAAATTTAAAAATTGATGGTTTAATGTTATTCTATTCATTAAGAATTTGGGCGAGTTAGAAAAATTTTGAAAATTTTTCATTAGAAACCTTAAGGTTTGTGGCCCCCATGACTAAGAGCTTACCTTTGGTAGCTACAAGATCAAAGAACTGAGTGATTTGGACTAACGGTATGAAAGTTATGGTTTTTGAAAGGTTTTTGGCTCTAGAAAAGTGCAAAACTTTCCTTTTATTTTGAAGAAATTGAAAAAAAAAATTTCAAAGTGTTGGATGGTATTTATAGAATTTTTGTGCTACGTTGATGGGGCCTAGTTGACACAACTGGCTACGTCAATTGGGCCAAGTCGACACGGCTATTGACCATCATTGACTTATCAAAAGTAATAAAAAAAACAAGATGTTTTTGAATAAAATTTGGGTCAAATGAAAGCTCAAAAAGCCAAGAACATGATGAAAATATTAGAAGATGGTTTTAAAATTTAGAAAATTGAGAAATGATTTGAGAATAAGATTTTATAAAGAACAATGCCTTTAGGAGCACAAAATTGGATGCATGATGGGGCACACGAAATATTTTGATTTCGAAAACATCTAAGGGCAAGGAACTTAATTGACCAAACCATGAGATATGCAATTGGATCCTCTGCATGGTGTCACATGTCATTTTTTCCCTTACATGACCTCAACTAAGTAGTTCATAAGCCCCATAGTTGATAAATGGTTATGAAAAGCTAAGGACCAAACTTGGAGAATCTATTTATGAATTTCAACATATCAAACTAACACATGAAACAAAAATATGAAACTTGGTAGTGAGGTGAGTTACGGAGAGCATTTATGGATGTTATAGAGAATGGAATGGATGTCTCAATTATGTTCACAAAAATTCCCTTATGAGTTTCATGGTTAAATGATCCAATAAAGTCCAACCGTAGTCTAGACCAAAACTGACCACTTTTAGTGACTTCACATTGCCACTCTAGGACTGGTCCACCTCCTTGAGACACAACAATGCTTCCATAGACCACCCCCATTTCTTATTTGATAAGAAAAAAGAAACNTAACCATTATAGTGACTTCTTAGTTTTTCATCTTTTTTTTTCACATTTTTTATTTTACACTTTGTTATTTTTATACATTTTTGTTTTGCAACATCGTTCATATATTTATCTTTCTTGAATATTTTAAAATTTCTTTTATGTTTTCCCATATTTTGGTGTGAATTTTCCTTGTTTTCTAATAAAATTACTTTATTGCTAGTAGGACACAATGATGTTGTAGCTGGTTACTAATTATGGTTTGTACCTAATGTTTTTGATTGCCAGTGTTTGGTTTCTATTTTTGAACTTTGATGACTAATAAGTAAGACTAGTTTCNTAGTAACCAGCTACAACATCATTGTGTCCTACTAGCAATAAAGTAATTTTATTAGAAAACAAGGAAAATTCACACCAAAATATGGGAAAACATAAAAGAAATTTTAAAATATTCAAGAAAGATAAATATATGAACGATGTTGCAAAACAAAAATGTATAAAAATAACAAAGTGTAAAATAAAAAATGTGAAAAAAAAAGATGAAAAACTAAGAAGTCACTATAATGGTTATCATGGATGGCCATCTCCTCCATGATTAAGTTGAAAGGAGGAGATCCATAAGATTGAGCGAGGTCATTCATCTATTAAGGAATTGCTTCCACTAGCTTGCTTGGGTTCATAGAAAGGTTTGACTTGTTATGTGTTAACCAGCTACTTTTTGTTTGAGGTCTCAGGTTTGTAAATTAACATGGCCCTAGAAGAAAAGGTTTCATAAATGATGTAAGGCCCTTCCCACAACATCTGAAACTTAGTTCATTGAGGTAGGTGCATGGGGTTCTAGTAGAGAGCCTTATCTCTTGATTGAAAATTCACTTTTCATATTCTAAGATCATGACACTTTTTGTTGAATTCCTTGTGCACTTCATTCCAAGATAGGACTACCAATAAATTTTCATCTAGCATATTCAAGTTGATCAATCTCTCCTTTTATGTTAAGCTTAGGTCAAGATCCAAGTCGTAGGTTGTTAAAAGTGTACGAAGCTTAGATTGGATAAGAAGTGTTGGTCATAGAAAGACTATCCTATAGGGAGTTTCCATGTTGATAGGTAGGCCCAAAGGGCATTGTTGAGTTTTGTGCTCCAATCTCTCCTATATTTGCTAATAGTTATTATTAAGATCTTTGTAATCTTCCTATTAGTAACTTCTTCTTGACCATTGGCTTAGGGGTGATAAGGTGTTATTAATTTATGTTCAACCTCCAAGTGTTGCATTAGCTTATGAAAAGTGGTGCCTGTGAAATAGGTTTTATTGTCAAAAACTGATGCACATGATACCCCAAACTTGTTTATAACATTTTATTGTACAAACTATGCAGCACTGGATGATGTATAGTCGATGACGACTCCTGCTTTTGCCCATTTTGTATAGTAATCAATGGTGACAAATATGTATGCCCTTTTATTTAACATGGGCATGAAGGAACCCATGAAGTCAATGCCCCATATATCAAAGGATTCCAGTGGTTAGATCCATTGTTGAAGTTCCTTCATTTGAGCAGTCATTCCTTCATCTCATTTACAACATTCACAAGAGTAGACAAATTGGAGGATGTTCCTAAAGATGGTTGGCCAATAATACCTAGATATTAGGATCTTAATGGCTATGTATCTCCTAGCATAGTGTCCCCCACAAGAAGCCTCATGAGCATTCTAGAAAATGCATAGTTGTTTAGCATCAGGTATACACCAACAAAATAGGCCATTCATGCATACCTTGTAAAGGTGTCCATTGATTTCCATGAAGCATTTGGCTTGATGAAGAAACTGTTGCTTCTTCCTGTAGTCTAGATCTTATGGAATCTTTTGAGTGAGAAGATAAGTAAGAATGCCATCATATCATTTTGGTTATGCAAACACTTGTTCATTTATTACACTTGTAAAGAGGAGTTCATCAAGAAATTGATCAGAGAGAAGGCTCTCCTCCTTGTTATCCCATCATAACCAAGACAAGTGATCAACGACCAAATTTTTAGTCCTCTTTTGATCTATCATTGTAAGACCAAACTCTTGCAAGATCACCAATCACCATATGACATGGGGACTCACCATTGGCTTGTTCATAAGGAAGCAAATGGAACTATGGTTAGTGTGCATAAGCACTTTGTATCCAAGCACTTAGTGCTTGAACTTCTCTAGAGCATACACCACCACCATTAGTTCTTTCTCCATTGTGATGTAATTCAGCTATGCATCAACAATGCTTCAACTCATGTAATGGATATAATATGGATGTTTCTTATCATCCAATTACATAAGCATATCTCCCAAGGCATAATTTAATGCATCTATCATGATATAAAATGATTTAGACCAGTCAAGTGCTCATAGAATTAGAGTCTCTATGAGGTTCTACCTGAGGCTCTATAATGCATTTTCACATTCCTTGGTCTAAATGAATGGAGCATCTTTCTTGGTTAGCTTGGCCAACAATTTTTTGATCTTAGAGAAATTCTCTATGAATTTCCAATAGTAGCCAATGTGTCCAAAGAATGTCTAAACATCTTTAACAGTTTCTAGTTGGCAAGTTATTCATTGTATGACCCTCATCTTTTTAGGGTCCACCTTAATCCCTACCTGAGCAATTCTATGCCCCTATACAATGCCTTCTTAGATGATCAGATGACTCTTTTGCTAATTGAGCCTAAGATTTATCTCAACATACCTTTTAAGAACTTGCTCAAGGTGGTCCAAGGCTTGCTCAAATTTGGCACCATAGGTGGAGAAGTCATCCATTAAGACTTCCATCTTGCAACTAATTTGTTGCTAAAAAATTTTTAACATTAAGGATTGGAATGTTGAAGGACCATTGCACAAATTGAAAGACATCTTTCACTATGCAATAGTCCCCTAAGGACTTGTGAATGTTGTTTTGGCCTAATCCTCTAGTATGATCTACATTTGGTTCAACTACTGCTGCAGCTACCTCTTTGGCTTCATTGCTGGATTAGTGTAGATACAATGCTGGTATATCCTAGGATCAATCCCTATGAGTTTATGATATGATCAAGTAAAGGCTATTGACCATTTATTGACCTTCAATAGCATCTATTTTTATTCAAGAGAAATATTAGCATTGATGATTACTAGCTTGCCATTTTTCAAAAATGCATACTCCATGCCAGTAGGTAGAGTTTTCAACTCTAATGGCTTTTGTTTAAAATTTTCAAAAAATTTCAACTCTCCTCAATTGGTATCATCATTTTTATAATTAGAGAGTTGGTAATGAGCTTTCTCTAGTTCATTCATGCTTTCAATATAGGCACATGTTAGACTCTTAGCAGGTTCCATGCAAAGTGTGCTACTTCCAAGATCACCTGTCAACCATTGAGTGCCCTCCTATTTTGTGGCTGCTATATACAAGCACCTTTGAATATCTACCTCATTTAGAAATGACTTGCATGTAGAAATGGATACTCATTTAATAGACCAAAGTTTCTACACATAGTTGCATCCTATATCACTGTACATAGTGCATGGAACTCTCTTCTTCTTGATCTTTTCAAATTTATTCTCCTTGTAAACCTCTAGAGAAAGATCTTTGTGTGATTTTTAGATTGTTCATGATAATAGTAAAAAAATAAATCAATAGAAAACACAGGAATACATCCTATGGAAAATTAAGAAACACCCCATTAAGAAATAGCCTCTTGAATCTTTGTGTCAGCTCAGAGAGAATATCTAAAAAAAATGAATAATAGAGAATGGAAAAAAAGAAAGCATTGGGATGAAAGTTAAACACAAATCTTGAATGCTTCCTTGTAACCATATTTATAGCATGGGAAGTCTGATGTAAATTGGATATTAATAGTAGTAAAATAACAGAGATGAACAATAGCTTTACATTAACTATATTTCAAATATTTGTAGTTTAATACTTAACACTATAGTTTATTACAATATAACTATTGTTCCAAGGATAGTGCTTGTAATCAAAGAGATGAAAATATCTAAGCTTATGTGAATGCCAATTTCCTTCACTTTACTCACAATTCTCCCTTGTGAAGGCAGAATTGCCATGAAGCTTGATCTAGACTGTAGATGATATCACCTTTCAGGACACCAATAGTTGTTTGACACCATAAAAATGTTTTAGTAGATAAATATTTTTTCATCATATCAAGTGAATTCTCTTCTATCTTAATTTTTTCAAGAATAATTCTTTGTTCATTTATCTACTCTTGAATATAGTGATACTATATTTCTACATGCTTCGTCTTACTATGGAAAGTGGGATTCTTGCATATATAAATTACATTTGATTATCACAACCAATTTTCATATTTTTTTTATGAATTCCAAGTTTAGCCACTAATCTTTGAAGCCATGTTGCTTCCCGACTAGCTAGGTTTGCAGCAACATATTCTACTTCAATAGTAGACTAAGCTACATAAAATTGTAATTGGCTTTTCCAAGAGATAGCCCCACCAAAGATATTGAACGTATATCCACTAGTTGATTTTCTATTGTCTAAATCCCCACCCCAATAAGCATCTACATAACCATGTAATAGATGACTCACTTTGATAACAAATACAAAAGTTCATAGTACCACAAAAATATCAGAAAACTCATTTTACAATAATCCAATGTTGTTTCCTTGGATTAGACATATACCTACTAAGTTTTCCAACAATGTATGTAATATTAGGTCTAGTAGTGACCATTACATACATCAAACTACCAACAACACTAGCATATGGAATTTTTATCATGAGCTCTTTTTTATCATATATCTTGGAGCATTGTTCAAATAAGAGTTTCATCCCAGTTTCATATGGTGTTGCCACAGTCCTACAATTTTGCATATTATATCTTTTAAAGATATTTTGCACATATGCAGATTATCCAATCCAAAATTTGTTATTACCTCTGTTTCTTATAATTTCCATGCCCAAAATCCTTTTAATAGCACCTAGATCTTTCATCTCAAGTTAAGAAGAAAGAAGTTATTTTAACTCCTTAATTTCATCCATGTCACTTCTTACTATTAACATGTCATCAACATATAGAAGTAAAATTAAGAGTTTTTCATTTTTATTTTTGACATATAAGTAAGAGTCTTCCTAACTTCTAATGAAGCCAATATTTAACATGTGTTCATTAACATTTTTTATTCCACATACTTGGTGCTTGTTTGAGCCCATACAATGATCTTAGCAATCAACACACCATATGCTCTTTTCTTTTCACTTCATACCCTTTAGGATGAAGCATATATATTTCCTCCTCAAGATCACCATTGAGGAAAGTAGTTTTTACATCCATTTTTTCAAGTTCTAGATCATATGTTATTGCTATTAAAAGTAATGATCTAATGGATGTTAATTTTACCACAAGGGAGAAGATTTCATCATAATCAATTCCCTTCTTTTGGGAATAACCCTTAGTAACAAGACATGCTTTAAAATGGTCACTAGATTTAATTCTAAACACCCACTTACATCTAATTGGTTTTCTATCGAATGGAAGTTCAACCAATTCCCATGTCTTATTCTTATGAATAACAGACATTTTATCATCCATCACTCACTTCCATTATTTATGATAAAGAGATGTACATGCTTCATCGTAGGTAAGTGATTCATCTTTAGTGATTAGAATTTGATCTTCAAACTGAGTGGCTACTTTTCTTATGTGATCAAACTATCTTAAGGATTGTGAAGTTTATGGAGCATCATGTTGATACTTAGTTTCCTCATTTTCACTTTCACCTTCCCCTGTACTTATGTCCTGTTTATTATGCACACCATCCTATTGGTCAAGAGCAATATCTCTTGCTGAGGGAGGATGATCCTCAAAATTTCCTTTATTAACCTAAAAAGATACATGATCAAGTGTTACATAATTAGAGAAATTTTTCTTAATATGTTTACAAGACTCTCTAAATACAACATCATAGCTATAGATAACTCTCTTAGTTTCTGGGTTGTACAACTTATAAGCTTTAACACCATGACCATAGCTAAGGAAAACACATCTTATAGACTTAGAGTCTAATTTTGATCTATCAATTCTTGGAATGTGAACATAAGCTTCATATCCAAAAACTAGAAGATAATTGAAATTAATAGATTTTCCACTCCATATTTCTTCTAGAATCTCTACATTAGTTGCAAAGGATGAAAGCCTGTTGATTAGATAGTAAGCAATTATTGTAGCGTTAGCCCAAAAATGTTTACCTAGACCAGTCTCACTTAGCATGCATCTAATTCTTTCATGCAACGTTCTATTAAAATGTTTAGCTACTCCATTCTGTTTGGGAGTTCCTAGAATAGTCTTTTTCCTATATATGTCATGTTCTTTACAAAAATTATTAAAATCATGGGAGTAAAATTCACCACCATTTTCTATTCTGAGAACCTTGATTTTCTTTCTTGAATAACTTTCAACAAGAGCTTTGAACTCTTTAAATTTTTCAAACACTTTAGACTTATGTTTCATTAAATGGATCCAAGATTTCCTTGAAAAATCATCAATGAATGAAACATAATATGTAGCACCTTCAAGTCAGAATGTTTGCAAGTCTTTAACTAGTTCATAAACATCACTATGTATTAACTCTAACATTTCATTAACTTTAACATTACTTCTTGGCAATATTGAATGTGTTTGTTTACTAAATAGGCAATGATGAAACAAATTCAAAGATCCCTCTATAAGATTAATTTTACCTTTTTTATGCAGTTCCTTTAGAAATTTCTCAATTAAATCTTCCAATCTTCTATGCCAAAGATCAATGCTTGAATGCAAGTCAATAATAGCTACTGTGTTGAAGTTGTGTTGCAATGTTCTTGCTTCCAACTGGCAAAGTCTTCCCATCTTTACACCAATGGCTAGAGGTAAAGACCCTTTTAAGTTTTACATTTTTCTTTACCAAATATGATAGTTAGACCTATAAAATCTAACTCACTCATGGACAAGAGTCTCATTATGAGTTTAGGTACATGACGAACATGAGATATAGTTTTAATGGTTCCATCCTTACATTGGGTTTTAACTTTACTATACCCAACAACATGACAAAGACCATCATCACCTAGTTTGACCACATCGAGATTATAAACAAAGTATTTACAAAACCATTCAAGGTGTGGGGTATGGTGATAGGAAGCAGCAAAATCAATATACCAAGAAACTCTCTCAATGTCATCAACTAATGACACCACATACAAATCTCCTTCTTGATGAGAAGGAGGAATTTCATTATTATTATTATTATTTGCATATGCTTTTCATTTCTTTGATGCTTTACAATATTTTTTAAAATGACAAATATTTCCAAAATTCCAACATCTTGGATTTTTGAAGTTTTTTTGGGATCTAGGAGGTTTAAACTATGGACTTTTATTCAACTTTACATTTGATTTTTTGGCAAGGAAAAGATCACTTTGGATAGGGGAAGACCTTTTAATTCTCCTTCTTCACTAAGGAGTTGGGCTACAATAGTATCAAAATTTAGAGTTGACACTAAATTACTTACTAATGTTACAAAAGTATTATAAGACCTAGGAAGAGACTCTAAAAGATACATACAATGATCTTCCTCTTTCATTTTATCTTCAACTACTTCAAGTTGCATCATGATATCATTGAAGATACTTAAATGATTAGCAATTAGCATAACTTTAGGCATCTTGAGTGTGTGCAATTCCTCCTATCAAACAATCTATTAGCAACAAATTTTCTTTGGCACAACTCTTTTAATTTATCCCACAAGTCTTTGGCTATTAGAACTCTAGAAACATTGAGCAGCACCAAATGAAAGAAACACAAATGAATTTTTCTTTGTGCCTTTCTATCCAAGGCCTTCCAATCTAAATCTATGATAGTAGCAGGCTTTGAATTAGCAATTACTTATTAGAGATCTTCACTGACAAGAAGATCCTCAATGTACATTCTCCAAACTTCTTAATCATTGCTAGAGAATTTTTCAATTTTGATTTTTGCAAAGTTTACCATACCTTAATATCAAACAACACTAGAAAAAAAATACCATGAAAGAACCTGGCTCTAATACCAATTATGATTTCTAGATTATTGATGATAATAGTAAAAATATAAATCAATAGAAAAACAAATGAATATATCGTAGGGAAAAACAAGAAACACCCTAGAAAGAAATAGGCTCCTAGATCTTTATGTCAGGTTAGAGAGAATTTCTCAAACATAATGGACAATAGAGAATGGGAAAGAAGAAAGCATTCGGATGAAAGTTAAACGCACACCTTGAATGCTTCCTTGTAACCATATTTATAGCATGCAAAGCTAGATGTAAATTAGATATTAACAACAGTAAAATGAAGGAGATGAACAATAGTTTTACATTGACTATATTTCAAATATCTGCAGTTAAATACTTAACACTACAATTTATTACAACATCACTATTCTTGAAAGGATAGTGCTTATAATTAAAGAGATGACAATATATGAGCTTATGTTAATGGTAGTTGCCTTCACTTTGCTACTTATGTGAACAACAGTTGCCTTCACTTTACTCACACTCTGATACCCATTTTTACATTAATAGTGCTTAACCAAGTCCTTTAAATAATGATTGGAAAGTTCCCATTGCAATTGTCAACTTTAATTACTAGGAAATTGGCAAGATAAGGCCACCCATAGACAGTGGTCACAATATTTTCTACCAATCCTAATGGAATAGTGATAGACTAATCCACCAGTTCTAAATGAATGTTGCTCTTCTTGAGAGGAGGTAGGTTCTGGGCATTATACAATTCGTGAGAATTCAAATTAACTCCAAAACCTAAGTTAAGAAGTTCTTTTCAAGGATAATTCCCAACAATATACAAATAGATTAGAGGACTTTCAAGATTAGTTCTTTTCTTAAGAAGGTTACTAGCCTTGATCCAATCAAATATTGTATGGGTTAACATAACTATGTGGATCTTAGGAGGTTTTTGGTTTGAAGGGCTCTCGAAAGAAATGCATGTAAAGGATGAAGGAGATATAGAATGACAAACTACATAAGTAGGTGAAGGTTTAATAGGGCTATTGATTCAAAAGAATGAAATTTAGAAGATCTTGGTTCTAAACCACTCAGTTGAGAAGCCAATTGTAAGTTAATAGCCCTAATAGCATTACGTTGTTGCCGCTATGGTGGAATTTTTCCCTACATAGATAGAGTAAGAGGTAATTGGATTGAGGGTGGAAAAGCATGTGCTAAAGGACGAGAAGGATGATAGGATTATGGGGTTTCCCCTCTAGTAGATGGAGAAAGATTTTTGTGATACTTTGAGGGTAGTGGTGGTGTTGAAAGAAGTGTAACTAGAAGAGTCATGTGGAGATATCAATTATTGAACATAGTACCCATATGGATCTGACTACCTGTAAGGATACCACTGCATTAGAGGTGGCATCCCCCATGACTGTGGGTGTTGCCACTACTAGTATTTCTCATATGACTATGGTGGATCTCCACTTGGATAATAAGCTTATTATTTCTATTGGAACTACCTTGGACTATCTTGAGGATAAGGCAATCTTATAGGTGATTACCTTTTTACCAATCTAGGATTCAGTGCATACATTCCATACTCTTACAAGTATGATATGATAGGGAAACATCCTTTAGGATGTTCATATTGGTAGATGTTACACCCACCATCGTCATTTGATTCTAACTCCATAACCTCTTCTATTGTTGTAGCCTTGCCCTTACCTCTTTGGTAGGCATGTTTAGCTTCTTTCTACCTCTCACGATCATGATCACTACTCTACTCCCTTGATTATTTAATGATTTTTAGAGAAGTTTGAAATTTTTTTTTCAAAGAGTCCCAAAATTTATCAAGCTTTGTTTATATTTCAAAAGCATATTTTTGGATTGACAAGTTTTTCAATGCACCACCTCATCAAGTGGTGACTCCTCCTTGTTGTTGCAAAATTGAACCTCCTTTTTTCTAATGGAAGGATCCCTATTATATTCCTTACAACTTTTCCATTTTCTCATCCCTTCTTCTTTTGCTAACTTCTCTATCAACCTTTGGATCTAATGGACTCTAAGTTCTAATAGTCTTCCTTGGGCATAAACCCCAAGAGTTCTTCTTATTTCTAATCTAAATCCATCTATGATGTGGCAAAGTTGTTCCTGCTAAGAATAACCATGGCCATGGCATCAATGTATCAAAGAATAGTATCTACCCATGACAACATCCAAGGGTTCATGTGTTCCTTGCTTCCATCCTTGGATCTACCTTCAAATATTAGCCACTCAGGAGTATGTATGGTACTTATCATCAAATAGCTCTAGCATTGTACTCCACTTATGGATGGATTCCAGCTTGAAGGACCAATACCAATTTTCTGCTTCCTTGATGAGTGTCTTGAGAAATAGCTTTAATTTCTACCAATCATTTTCAATATTCTATAAGGCACAAGCATTTTGAAATGCTTAAAGATATGTTTGTAGATCAAAGTTATATCCCCCCTCAAATTTGGGGATATTGTTCATGTCAAGTCACTTAATCTGACTATCTTTTATATGCTTGGTTGGAATTTTCACTACCTTTATGATATTCAACATACTCTAAGTTACTAGAAAAAACTCATCATCATCATTATTTCGATGACACCTATGATGTCCTCTACTGTCGCTTTGTTCATGGTAGGCCTAGTGATCACTATTGTCCCATTTTTCACCTTCATCAAGGTTGTCCTTTTTGCAATGTTTGTCAAAACTAGAAAACGAAGAAGAAGATGCATATAAAGATGGAGGAGGACTACCACCACCATGTTATGTGCCAAATTCTCTACACTTTTCATAGTCATGTTCGTCAACTTTCTTATCATCTTGATGCTTTCCCAAGCCCCTACTTAGACTCCCACTTTTTCCTAAATGTATATTGTTGATAGTGGACTATAGCATAAGGTTCAAGTCCCCATCACCAATATCAAGAGGTGGAGACTCTTCATGTTGAGAACACTTAGTGAGAGGATCCTCATTGTTATTTTGGTTAAGTAGGAACACAGGATTGGTAAACCATGTTCACTTCAAAGCCTCCTAGTTCTTCTCTTGGTGTCAGTCTCTCCTACATTATGTTTCAGTGGGATAATAGTCCCAGTAGTCATGGTCATGCATAACATACTCTTCTTGAAGATCCTAGATGCCTATCCTTCTAAGGTTTTGGAGCAACATCCTAAGCATAGATCGATTAGAAGGCATTACAATGTTACCCTCCATATCTCACCACTGCATTTGTTCATCTTGATGCAAGATGAAGGTGAAGTTAGGCACATACTCATCTAGATGAGGATATACCATCCTACATTCTTAAGGCACTAGTAGTTTAGTATCATTGCACTTGTGAGAAGAAGATATTCTACAATTAGAATAAGTTATCAGTGTGCTTAAATAATTATATTTATTTTTAGGATGATTTTTGACCTTAGGGTTCATCCAATGATGTTAATGATTTTCACTATGCCAGATAGTGCATGTTTCAAACAAAAATAATCCCTAGAAATGATACCAATGATGAGCAGCAAGTACTCCTATGCTCAACCATATGAATCACTAAGTGTTCAAACGTGATCCAAGCGAATTCTATGGATTCTATGTCTTCTAGTACACTAGCCTCTAGGAAGTGAACTTTCCCTAATAAATATTCTTTGTCTTCCGAATTGCACTTGTGATATACAAAGGTATGGTTAAGTGTAATCAAGGTGAATAATTTTATTCATTTTTCAGTTTTATGTTTTGGGTGCTTAAAATAAAGGATGAAAGAAATGAAGTAATTCAATTACTAATTTAATCTAACTACACCTAACTAATCCTGACATAAGCAATTGTTTCCATTTTCTGTACACATCCTAAACACATTTAGCACTATTGGGTTACCAGACATTAAGCATTACTAAGATTACTAGGTTCCAAGAATATGCTAGAAGTGGTTGTACTTATGTACTTAATTAATCACTACTTAATCTAGCTTTATCTAGCTTAATTTAGCCTAATTAATTTTTAAATTACTTAAGGCATTACAAGAAATTGCATAAAACATTAAATATATAAATAAATAATTATCCTATTTCAAAGTGCTACAAGGTTTATCAAAAGCTCATCTTTATTGTTGCACACACTACTATGCTTAGGTATAACAATGCTCAAATAAAGATCTATACACTCTTGACTCCTACTACAGGCACTTAGAAAAATATTCTAACTTCAAAATTACAAAATTGTAAGAGCTCCGTTATAACTATGATAAGAAATGTCATAAACAAGGTGGGTGAGCATGTATTTATAGGAGAAAATAGACACTATGTTAGTGGGGCCATGTCAATGCATCAAATCATGCATTGATTAGGCCTAGTTAACGGGACCTAGTTGATTGGGCCTATTTGAGGTGGCCAATCTATGATTCATCAAATATAATGTCATTATTAGCAACTTTATTATGAGTAAAAAATTATTTTAGGCTAATAGAAAATAAGGTTATCGTGGATGAATTTGGCATATGATTTTCCAATCCTAAAACCAAATTGAATGGGTAAATACCCTGTGCATTGGGCAACCTAACAAGAGGCTATTTTCTACATCAATAATCTATACTTTATGTTTATCATCTACCATGGTGTGTAGAGACTAGTCAAGTTTCACTTGACCATGATATGTGAAGGCTCTATCACTTCCACATTCCTTCAGTGCCTCCCATTCCACCATGGCTACATATTTCTCAACCTACTTCTTCATTTTTCCAGCCTCCCTAGTGAACATCCATTAACTGTGCATGTAAATATGGGAAAATGCCCTAGTCAAGACACCATTGTATGATAGAATAGTGGTGTGATTCCTACCTTGAGCACCATTTTCTATAATAAATTTTTTCTCATGCATGTTTTATCTAAAGTCACCTCCATCGGATCTCTCTCTGTAACCATGTGTAGGGCTACTTTTGTGGTAGCTTCTTCAACCTATCATACTATGCTGAAAAACCTACAATTTGTGTACATCTCGTCATCAAAGCAAACCGCTAATTGGAAATGTGGATTGTGATCTAAACCTTCTTGCCTGTGGATGTACATCGGTAGGTTGAGGCATCACTTCTAAGCTAGTTATTGTAGCTCATTTTTAAACATCTCTAAAAGGTAGAATTCAAAACCAAAAGAAAAGAAGTCATGGAAAGAATTATGTAGTTTTTTATATGTTTCAAGTAATTATAATACCAATGATCTATATATCCACTATTGTTCATAATGCACAAGCCCCCCAATTCTCTAGTTACTATTTTGGAAAATCTAAGTTCCTCTCTAACACTACTTGCTATCCCTGTGGGTTAAGCCTTCTTGGTAACTGTCCATCTTTAGTAGTCCTTCTACTAACACCTTCCATGAACCTCTTAGAAATTACTTTAAAAACTACCACAATGATAATAGCAACATCCATACTAATAATGTCAGAATTCTAACTCTCCTTAGGCTCTAGAATTCATCTTATCTAGTTCATGATTTTACCCATATTTCCTACCTTAAGTTCCTACATAGAGTAGTAATTATCAGAATTAAATAATTGGTGTGTAAATTTGGTTTCATATGTCTTGTTGTTGGTTCTACCACTTTCACCAGTGCCAATATGGGCATTTTCCTCATTCCAAAAACTCTCTTTCTGGCTAGTCCCACCACACTTAGCACTTTAACTATTGACATGAAACTATTCTGGCCAAAGAGAATTATGGTTTGTGATTCCTTCGGGAGCTCCTAGAGCAAGTTGACTCATGACTTCAGCTACCCAGTAGATTCTTTGCACTCCTACTAGTCCAGCTAGGTGCTCTACAAGTTTCAAGGTCTTTGTACACATGTCATAATTACTGACAATGCTTGACGCAAAGATTGTCCAACAATCCATAACAATCAAACATTGTAGTTGTTTTTCCAGAAGTCTCCTCAAAAATAGTTGTGATTAATTGTAGGTTGCTAACAAGACATTAGAATCAAGGCCTAGTATATCTTGTGGGAGTAATTTTGGATTCCTAGGTGCATCTCATTGTTGTGGTGGAATCAAGGGGTACAAGCTAGTTGGTCTCATTATCAACATTCAATAATCTTTGTTGGCTTATTTGTGTGCCTCCTTTGTCACAAATTTCTACTCCTCTGATGCCTATGTGTTGTTCCTCCTATCTAAAGTGTGTGAGGCATTGGCACTCAGCCATGGTAGCAAGGTGTGCTACTCACCTAGTTGGTTGTGGTGCTATAGTTACCATGACTATGATGATTCGTCATGAAGGTAAACCCTATTACTACAATTGAGATGGATTCCTAGGAACCCTTGCTGTCCTTCCATATTTAGCATATTGCATCATATTATTTCATGTTGTGCTTCAAGTTTCTATTGTGTGTGTTTTCTTGGTTCAATACTTGACCAACGAAACTATTTTCAAGAAGTAGGCTATGTCTTAGTTTTATGTTTTAAGTATTTTTAGTCATTTGGAAGTTTTGGAATTTATGTTCTAGGCATTTTATTTAACTTATTGTTGTACACGTGTTTCATATGAGGTATAGTTTTATGCATTATTACTTAGCAAAGTGATTCTATGCATTATTTTCACCATTTTGAGCCTTTCATGAATTATGCAGCTTGTTGATGTCTCTTATCCTTAGTTTCATTCATAGTGTTAGTTGAGGGTGGTTGTGGAACATCCTTATCTAGTGTGTTTAATGTTCTTGGTTTTTTCTCTTATGGCATTTAGCTTTCACTTTCTTCCATTGGTATGTAACTTTCAAGGAGAGTGGAATAGGGAAGGCAATTGAAGTGGTAGTCAATGAACATAGATTAGCATTGATAAAGCTCTCTTTCAAGGGAGATGAAAAAAGAAGAATGGAAGAGTAAAACGAAGGAAGGGAATCGAGACAACCCTTTCCAAAATTTGATAGCTGAACTTGTAAACTAGCTTTGGGTGATGGTAGTTTTGGAAGGTGATGGGTAGTGAGGTACCGCTACGTCCAACCATATGAATCACAAGCATTCATGTGCAATCCGATTGAATTTTGTAGACCTTATGTTCTCAAGTACACTTGTTTCTAAGATGTAAAATCTAATTGGAACAATCATTGTCTTCTTAGTTCCACTCGTGAGGTACAAGTATATGGTTAAGTGTAATGAAGGTATATGATTTTTATTATTTTGTGTTTTATAAGTTTAATCACCTAGAACATGAATGAAACGTAGAGTAATTTAAGATCTAATTTATCTACTACCTAGCTAGCCTAACACAAGTACCCATTTCTACTCTCCAAACACATCCTAATTGCATGTAGCACAGTTGGGTTACCAAATGTTAAGCATTTCTGGATTACCAAGTGTTACACGTATGCTCAAAGTGGTCATGCTTGTATTCATTAAGAACTAGAAATTAATTGCTAAATAAAAATTCATGAAAGTAAAGTGCATGAATATCAAATGCATGAAGGAAAACATTAATCTATTCTCAGTGTTGCAAGGATTATCAAAAGAGTTGATTTTTATTCCTATCACACTGCTATGCTTAGGTACATCAATGCTCAAACAAATATTTGTACATACTCAAGCTCCTACTACAGGCATGTACAAAATATTCTAACTCTAGAGAAAACAAACTATAATAGCTTTACTATGCTATGACAAAAAACTATATGAAAATCATGAGCCCAAGTGCTATATTTATAGGCTGACATATACCCCATGATATTGAATATTTAACATCACATCTTGGGATTTGATATCAGATACTCAATATTGAAGCCAATTAAAACATGATTCATCATACCCCCATGAATGAATAAAAAGTTATCCTCGAGTGAAGAAGAGAAGGAACAAGTTCCTTACAAAATATTGGGAAAGGTATGGGATTATTGACTAACATACAAACTAACTTAGATGGAACAAATAGACTCCTAAGTGCATGAGTGCATGGATTATAATTGTTTACAAAATTGGGTGTTCATGACAAGAGAAGATAACACCCTAGACAAAACTGACATCCACTCCTTTGGTAGCTGAAGAGTAAGGAAGAAGATTCAATGATCATGAAGAGTCCTCGTCACATGGTGTTGATTTTGTTGCTTCCTTTGTGAGGACAACCCCACTTTAAGTCCACATGTTCCATCCACGCTTTCCACTACAATCACAACAAAATCATGGATTAGTGTGTAATGTGTAACATATAGCTTTGAAGTACCTTCTCTCATCGATGGTTACAGTTGGCTAGGTTGTGATTAGGGTGGATTGATTCCATTAGTAGTGTTAGTGGGAAGATTGACAAATAGGGTATCATGAATAAGAAGTTCCTTAAATTTGAAAAAGTTCAAATGCAAGTAAATGCTTGAAGAGTGTTTAAGAATTCACAACAATAACTATAAAAGGTTTCATAGAAAAAGTTTGTGAAGATGCACACAATTGGATGTCATTGATGAGCTAAATAAAAGGATTTGATTATAAGAGTGTCTAAGGATAAAGAACTTAACTAATCCAACCATAAGATATGCAAGTGGATCCTCCTCAAAGTAGGCATAGGCCTTGTATTTCCCTTGCATAACTTCAAACTGAAGACTCCATGGGCTCCACTGATAATTAATGGTTATGGAAAGTTAAATACAAAAATCCAAAATAAACTACCTAAGAATTCAAACACATAAAACTAGGACATTGAACAAGAACATGAAACTATAAATGAGGTGAGACATGGAAAGCATAGATGGATGAGAGTGTGTGTGAAATGAAGTTCCTTATTAAGGTTACATGAAGTCCCTTGTGAATTTTATGGTTAAATGACTTGATAAGATCCATCCTTAGCCTAGACCAAAACCAATCACGTTCAGTGACTTTGCATCATCATTCTAAGACTAGTCCATCCCCCTGAGATTCAAGAGTGCTTCCACAGAACAACCACCATTCCTTATTAGAGAAGAAAAGAGAAGTAGGAAGTAAGAAAGGGCCTTAGTTAAGGGGAACCTTCAGGCATGGGTAACATGTCTTTCTAGTTCCATAACCAATGCTTCTAGCCTGTTTATTTTGTTTAATGGATGTACTTTGAATTCTCATTTCTTTTTTCTTTTTTCTTTTTTTTTTCTTTTTTCTTTTGATGAGAACCACACAATGCAAAGACTTATTTAACTTCCTTTTATTGGTCGACACAAAACAATAAGAAATCCATGAAAACACACATGCATCCAAGTATGACAAAAATTACAAAGAATACCAAATTTCCTTTAAGTCACACCCTATGCAAACCTTTAAATCCTTTCTAATTCTAGAAACTACCAAAGTCACAAATGTGTTATAGTTTTATTACTAAAAAAGGCACAACATGTTTCTAGAATAAGAAAAACCATAGGGTTTGTGGATGTGTGGATGTTGTGGACTCACTACTTATTACATGAAAAAGAAACCATGTCCTAATTATCCATAACAAAATTCAAAGCTAGAATCCAGAAACCAACAATCAAATAACAACATAGTACATACCACCATCAAGCAACGAATTACCACTATGCCTAGCACTAATTAATAAAAAGTTAGAAAATCATACCAGAATAAAAGAAAATATAAAAGAAAGTGTAAAATATTCAATAAATAGCAAATGTACTAATGATGTTGTGAAACAAAAATTATAAAAGATTAATAACATGAAAAAAAGAAGATGTAAAATAAAGAATATGTAAAACAAAAAGTGTGAAAACTAAGAAGCTGCTTATATAGTTAGCATAAATGGCCATCTCCCCCATGACTAAGTTGAAAGGAGGAGATTCAAATTATTGAGCATGGTTGTCCATCTGATGAGATGTGTGTTGTATTAGCTAGCTTTTTCTCATGGAAAGGTTTGACTTATTGTATGTTGACCAGTTATTTCTTATTTGGGCTTTCAGGTTTGTAGATCATCATGGCCTTAGAAGAAAAATATTCATAAATTATATAAGGTCCTTCCCACAACATTTGAAACTTAGTTCATTGAGATACATGTGTAGGGCTCCAGTAGAGAACCTTTTCTCTTGGTTGAAGTTTGACTTTTTTGATTTTAAGGTCATGGTGCTTTTTGTTGTATGCTTTGTGCAACTTGTTGGATGATAGGGCCACCAATTGATTTTCATCTAGTAAGTTGAGATTTAGTAATATTTCTTTTCATGCTAGACTCAAGTTAAGGTCGAGATCATAAGATGTTAAAAGTGTATAGAGCTTGGATTGAATAGGAAGTGTTGGCAATTTTCTATACACAAGCTCATAAGGAGAGTAGCCTATAGGAAGTTTCCATGTTGAGTGGTAGGCCCAAAGGGCATCGTTGAGTTTCATACTTCAATATTTCCTATATTTGCTGATAGTTCTTGTTATAATCTTTGTGATTTCCCTATTGGTAACCTTAGCAAGACCATTGGCTAGGGGGTGGTAGGGTGTTGTGATTTTATGTTCAACCCCCAAGCATTCCATGAGCTTTTGAAAGGTAGCACTTGTAAAGTGAGTTCCATTATCAAAAATTAATGCATGAGGCACACCAAACCTATTTACAACATTTTGTTGTATAAACTAAGTAGCAGTAGAAGATGTACAGTCAGTGATGGTTGCTACTTCTACCCATTTTGTATAATAGTCAACATCAACTATGATGTATGCCTTTCCATTTAACATGGGTGTGATGGGACTAATAAAATCAATGCCCAAAATGTTGAAGGGTTCTAGTGGTTGAATCCATTGTTGAGGTTCCTCTATTCAAGTAGTCATTCCACCATCTCATTGGAAACATTTACAAGAGTGGACATATTGATGGGATCCCTTAAAATTATTGTCCAATAGTACCTTGCCATCAGGATTTTAATGGCCATGAATCTCCCAACATAGTGGTCCCCGCAAGGACCTTCATGAGTATCTTGGAGAATATGTACTTGATTAACATCAAGGACACATCAACAAACTAGGCCATCAGTGCACATCTTGTAAAGGTTTTGATCTCCATAAAGCATTTTACCTGGTGAAGAAATTATTGTTTCTTCTAGTGGTCTAACCTTTGTGGCATCTCTAGGGTGAGAAGATAGGTGAGAATGTCATCATACCATTTAGGCTTATTGGGAAATTGTTCAATTATGGCCCCAACAAAGAGAAGTTCATTAGGAAACATATCAAATAGTGGGGTTTCTTCTTTGTTGTCCCATCGTAACCAAGATAAATGATCATCGACCACATTCTCAATGTCCTTTTGATCTATCATCATATGATCAAATTCCTATAAGATCACCAGCCACCATATGACACAATGATTCACTCTTGACTTGTTCATTAGGAAGTAGATCACATTGTGATCCATATGCACAAACACATTGTATTCAAGCACATAATGCCTAAACTTCTTTAGAACAAACACCACTTTCATCAATTCTTTTTCTGTAGTGGTGTATTTCAATGTGCACCCATAATGCTTCGGCTAGCTTAGTGGATGTAATATGGACATTGATTGTTGTCCATCTGCACAAGCGTAGCTCCCAAGATGTAATTTGATGCATTTGTCATAACATAAAATGGTCTAGACCACTCAGGTGCTTGTAGGATTGGAGTTTCTACAAGTTTCATTTTAGCTATTAGAATGCTTGTTCACATTCATTGATCCAGATAAATAGAGCATCTTTCTTTATCAACTCCACCAATGGTTTTGCAATCTTAGAGAAATTCTCTATGAATCATTAGTAGTAGCTAGTATGTCCAAGGAATGACTAAACATCTTTGATAGTTTTTGGTTGGTAGATTATTCCTTGGATGACCCTTATTTTTTTGGGATTGACCTCAATTCTTGCTTTTGATATTCTATGCCCCAATACAATGTCTTCCTGGACCATTAGGTAACTCTTTTGCCAATTGTGCTGTAGATTTGTTTCAACACATCTTTTTAGCACTTGCTCAAGGCAATCTAGGGCTTGCTCAAATGTAGCTCTATAAGTGAAGTCATCCACAAAGACTTCCATACCACTATCAATTTGCAATTGAAAAATGCTTAGGACCAAGCATTGAAACATGGCAAGGGCATTGCATAGACCAAAAGGCATCTTGTGATATGCAAAAGTCCTATAGGGACTTGTGAATGTTGTTTTGACTCGATCCTCCAACACGATCTGGATTTGGTTATAGTCACTATAACCATCCACAAAACTATAGTAGTAATGCCCGAATATTGTGTCTAACACTTGATCAACAAATGAAAATAGAAAGTGGTCCTTGAATGTTGCCATATTCAGTAGCTAAAAATTGATGCAAACCCACCACTTACCACCTTTCTTGGATACAATAATGAGTGGACTAACCCACCTACTATCTACAATGGGATAGATAAACCCCACCTTGAGGAGTTGTTCAATTTCCTCCTTGATAATCTACATCAGTTTGGGGTTCAATTACCTTTGTTGCTATTTCTTTGGCTTCATAGCCGGGTCAGTGTAGATGCAATGCTGAGATATCTCAGGATTAATCTTTGTGAGTTCAGGATATGACCAGGCAACAACTACTGATTAGTTTTGAACCATGTTTACTAACATATTTTTTTTATTCTAGAGCAAGATTGGCATTGATTATGACCATAGTGCAATTTTTTAAGAACACATATTCCATGTCAGCTGGTAGAGTTTTTAGTTCAAGGGGCTCTTGCTTGAAATTTTTAGGAATTTCCAACTTTTTCCAATAGGTATCACCATTTGCATCATCAAAGATTTGATGATGAACTTGCTCTAGTTCTTCCATGCCTACAACATATGCACATGTCAGGCTCTCAGTTGGTTCTATGCAAAGTGTGCTACTCTCAGAATCAGCGGTTAGCTACTAGGTGCCCTCTTTTTTTGTGGTTGCTACATACAAACACCTTTTGAATTTTTTCTTCTAGTAAACACTACTTGCATACAAAGATGGATGCTCATTTTGTTGCCCAAATGTTTTACACTATACGTGATGTATGGAACTCACTTCTTCTCAATCTTTTCAAATGCATTTTCTTTGTATATTTCTAGGGAAAAATTTCTAATGTCCATTCTTACATTAATGATACTTAGCCATGCCCTTCCCATGATAATTGGGACGTTCCCTTTGTAGTTCTTCACCTTGATCACTAGGAAATCAATAGGGTAAGACCACCCATAGACAGTGGTCACAATTTCTTGTACCAATCCCAATGGAATAGTGATGGATTGGTCTGCTAATTCTAATCTAATATTGCTCTTCTTTAAAGGAGGTAGGTTCCATGTAGTATAAATCTCATGAGAGATCAGGATGACACCAGAACCAAAATCAGGAAGAGCCTTACATGGTTCATTCCTAATAATCTACAAATATATTAGAGGACTTCTAGGATCTACCAACTTTCTAGGAAGGTTTCCAGCATGGATCTAATCAGATACAACATGAGTAAGCATCATAGTATGGATCTTGGGTAATATTTGGTTTGAAGGGGACTTGAAGGAATTTGATATAGGGGAAAATGATGGAACAAGATTGTCAACTGTAGGTGTATTTGAGGGCTTAGGTGGACTACATAGTCAAAAGAAAGGTCTTTTCTTTGACTGAGTATCTGAACCACTTGATTGATGAATCGATTATACATTAACAGCCCTGGTAGCATTGCATTGTTGTGGTTGAGTTGGGAGTTCATCCTGCATAGGTGGAGCAGGTGGTAGCTATGCAGATGAAGGAGGAAGATGTGTAGGGATAGGAGGAGGATAAGGGTAAAAAGTGGTATCCCTTCTTGCATGTGGATAATGAGTGTGATAGTAATTAAAAGGTGGTACTGAGATTGGAAAGTATAAATATGACTAGAGGAGTCACATGGAGATAGGAGTTGCTGAACATAATACCCATATGGATCAGGTTGTCAGTAAGGGTGTTATTGCCTTGGTGGTACCAGCACCCATGACTATGGTTGCTACCACTATTGGTATTACTCACATGGTTGTGGTGGAGTTCCACTTGGATAACATTATTATTGTTGGTGGAACTGCCTATGATTACCTTGAGAATAAGACAATCATTTGGGTGTTTTCCTTTGTGTGAGTTGTGGATTCAAAGCATACATCTCAAACTCTTGTAAGTGTAACACTATGAGGAAACATCCCTTAGGATGTTCATACTGGCAAATGTTACATCCATCATCATCATTCAATTCACTTCCAGCAACTTCTTCTATTGCAAAAACCTTGCCTTTACCTCTTTGAATGATACATTTAGCTTCCTTGCGCCTCCTACGCTCATGATCACCACCTTGTTCTTTGGACTCTTCAGTAATTTTTAGGATAGCTTAAAATGTACTATCCATGGAGTCCCATAACTCTTCAACCTTGGCTATAATTTCAGATTGAAATTTTTGAAGCGATAAGGATTTCCTATTCACTACCTCATCAAGTGCTAATTCTTCCTCACTATTACAAAATCGAACCTCCCTCTTGTGATTGAAAGGATATCAATTATACTCAACTGCACTTTCTCATTTTATTAATTCAACTTCCTCTTTAGCTACCTACTTAATCAATCTTTGGATCTAATAGGTGCTTAATTTTGATAGTTACCCTTGGGCATAGATGCCAAGGGTTCTCCTTGTTTCATATCAAAGCCCATCTATAATGTGACGCAATTGATCCAATTGAGAATAACCATGGCTAGGACATCTATGCATTAAGGACATCTATCCAATTGTGTATTTCTTTTTTCCATCCTTAGATTTTTCGTCTCAAGTTGGACACTTTGGAGTATGTTTGATATTTTTCATTGAACAATTCAAGCATTGTACTCCATCATCTGATAGATTCTAGTTCTAAGGACTAATACTAGTTTTCTACTTCTTTAATGAGTGTCCTTAGGAATAACTTAAGTTTTTGCCACTCATTCTCTATATTTTGCAAGGCACATACATCTTGAAAAGCTTGAGGATGATTCTACAAATTTGAGTTATATCCCCCTTCGAACCAAGAAATATTGTTCATGTCTAGCCTTTTGATCCAACTGTCTTTCACATGCCTTGTTGAAATTTTTCCTACCTCTACGATATTTAGCATACTCTAGGTAGCAAGAAAAGGCTCATCGAGGCCTTTATTTTGGTGTCTACGATGCCCTCTACTACCCCTTCATTCATGGTATTGCATCTCTCTTGAATTCCCACGCCCTTGGTCTTACCTTGCCCGATGGCCCCTTCAATCATTTCAATCCTATCAATCACCTCCATCATAGTCTTGCCCTCTACGGTTGTGATCAAATCCAGAAGAAAAAGAGGATGATGATGAAGGTGAAAAGGAAGGAGGACTAGCACCATCACAGTACCTGCTACCACCTCTTCAGTGATCGTGACCATGATCATGATCTTGTTTCTTATCTACATCCCTAACCTAACTTGCCTCTTTGGATCCTTCTTTGTTATTGGATCCATTCTTACTAGAACCAAGGTTTTGAATCATGGACTACAAGTTATGGTTTTGACTTCCTTCATCGGAGTCAAAAAGAGGAATTTCAATGAATGAAAAACACCCAGAGCAAGGCTCTCCATCATCTTTTTCGTATAGTAGGAATGGAAAATCATTAAATCCTTTTTCCTTTGCAAATTCATGATGTTGTTCTAGTTGTCGATCCCTAAGACGTTATGCCTCAATGGGATGATAATCCCTAGCATCACTATACTACACCACGTATTTAGCATGAAGTCCTTGGAGACCCCATTGTAGAAGCATTTTTTGGATCATTGCAAAAATGGATCGATCGGGCAACAACATAATGTTGCCCTCCATGTCATGCCATTGCAGTTGTTCATCCTAGTGCAGGATGAAGGTGAAATTTGGTACATACTCATCAGGATAAGAATACACCACTCAGTATTATTGAGGCACCAATTGATGTACTCTGTTAAACATGGGTAGAGGATCACTCCTATGAGAAGAAGACATTTTATGGTAGGAAATAAAAAATCATAGTGTGCTTCTAAATATTGTTGTAATAATCTTAAGATATGATATGACTCTAAGGTTCATTCCAAAAATTTCAATAATTTTCACTAAATCCTAGATAGTGCACATAACAACTAAAAGGTCCCCACAATGGCACTAATGATGAGCATTGAGGTACCCCTACACCCAACCATACGAATCACAAGCATTCATGTATAATCTGGTCAAATTTTATAAACCTTAAGTTCTCAAGTACATTGATTTCTAAGATGTGAAATTTAATTGAAACAATCATTGTCTTCTTAGTTACACTTGTGAGATACAAGTATATGGTTAAGGGCAACTGAGGTATATTATTTTTATTATTTTGTATTTTATAAGTTTAATCACCTAGAACATGAATGAAAGGTAGAGTAATTTAAGATTTAATTTATCTACTACCTAGCTAGCCTAACACAAGTACCCATTTTCACTCTCCAAATACATCTTGAATGCATGTAACACTACTAGGTTACCAAACGTTAAGCATTTTTGAGTTACCAACTGCTACATGTATGCTTGAAGTGGTCATGCTTGTGTTCATTAACAACTAAAAATTAATTTCTTAATGAAAATGCATTAAAGTAAATTGCATGAATATGAAACTCATCAAGAAAAAAATTAATCTATTCTCAGTGTTACAAGGATTATCAAAAGGATTTTTTCTTATTCCCATCACATTGCTATGCTCAGGTACATCAATGCTCAAACAAAGATCTATGTGCACTCAGAATCCTACTGTGGGAACTCAAAAAATATTCTAACTCTAGAGAAAACAAACTACAAGAGCTTCGCTATGCTATGACAAAAAACTATATGAAAATTGTGAGCCCAAGCACTATATGTATAGGTTAGCATATACCCCACAATATTAGATATTTGACATCACATCTTAGGATTTGATATCGGATACCTGATATCAAGGCCCCAATATCAAAGCCAGTCAACACATGATTCATTAGAGGGAGTTCAAAGTAGAGCTATGGATAGATCCTGGAACCATGGATGAAATCTTTTTAATGTTAAAGGTGTGCTTCCCACAAGCACAAGTAGACAAGTAGCCACTAGAGCTTCCAACCTTACTCATCAAATGAGCACTCTTTATTAAGCTAAGTCATTTGCCCAATCACCTTTATTTAATGATATTGTAACTGAGAGCATTAGTCTCTTTCATATGTTTGTTCCTGATGAGTGGCTAGGTATCCCTATGCCCAACCATATGAATCACAAGCGTTCACACGCTACCCAGTCGAATTCCACAGACTGTAAGTACTTAACATACACCAAACTCTAACCAGTGGAACTATGGGTTAGAACGGTCATTGTCTTCCTAATCTCACTTGTGATGTTCCATTTACAATGATTAAGTGAGACTAAGGCTAATGATTTTTATAGCTTTTTGCATATCTTTTGGTGGCTAATTTAAGGTATGAAAGGTAAGGAATAAACTATTATCTAATCTCTAGTTATCCTAGTTTATATTCTAACTACTCCTAACATAAGTATCCAGTCCCATCTTCCAAGCATGTTCTGAGCATTTCCTAACACCACTGGGTTACCAGACATTAAGCGTCGCTAGGCTTACCAAGTGTTTGGATTACGTTCAAGATGGTCGTACTTATGTCTTTTATGAACTACGAATAAACACTAATGATCAAAATTATAATAATGAAAACGTAAATAATCAACAAGTAATTAATAAATCATTAACAAGTAATTAATAAAGCATAAACATATTAAACTATTAAATGCATGAAATAACTAAGTACAAATGCTGCAAGGTATGCTTGAACAGTTCGTCTTTATTGCTGTCATGCCAATGGGCTCTAATACATCAACGCTTGAATAAAGATCCGATCACTTTTCTTACACCTATTGTGGGCACTTGGAAAATATTCTATCTCTTGCGGGAACAAACTGCAAGAGCTTCACTACAACTAATTGAAAGATGCCTAAATGAGGCAAAAGGCCCTCTTATTTATAGGCACAGACAAGCGGCTGCGTAAACGGGACCACGTCAACTCAGGAAGGCCACGTTGATGGGTCCATGTCGACACGGGTGGCGCATTGACAGGCCCGCATTGACGTGGTCACATATACGTGGCCCAGTCGATGCAGTGACTCAATGATACTTCATCATACCCCCATGACTAAGTAAAAACTTGTCCATGAGTTACTTTACAGTTTGGAAGGTACAGATTCTTATTTACAAGATACATAACTTAAACACATACATGACACAACATGAATTTGACTAAGTGCCCGAGTTACAGAGGAGAACAAATTACAAAAATGGCGGTGTTCAGAGAAAAAATTAAATGCCTCGCTGATCCTAGAGCCTCTGCTGTATAGAATGATGCACAAAATTTTTGGAGAGGATTACACCGTGCCTGGGGGTGGTGGTTCTAACGGACCTTCTCCAGCCTTTGGCCCATGCGTTGGTGGTGGCGCGGATGACGGTTGACTCTCGGTAGCTGCAACTCCTGGTGGCAGCTAGAAAGCCTCCAAGAGAGCCCTCATATTTTCTTCTTTGCTTCTGGGATCATTCACAATCTAGGTAGCTTCTCTAATGTGTGCTGGAGTTGGAACTTCCCAAGGGCATGGCAACGCTGGAAAGAGTTCTTTTAAATTGACAAACCAAGCTACGAATTGCTTGCGTTCGATGTCAAACACTTGGATTGATGCCTACAGCTGTTGGTAGTCATTCATTCTTCAAGCTAGGTCCTCCATGATTGTATGTTGTCCTTCAAAGCTTGGGTGGAGGATCTTAAGTTCTACACTTGTTGTTGCCAGCTTCTGTTTTGTTGCCTTGTGTGCCTGGAACTCACCCTCATATAGGGAATACGAGGTAGCCACTTTCTTTTCTAACTCTGACTGCAGTCTTCCGGCTGTGAGCATAGCCAGGTTTACATATCGAAGGTTGGCAAACTCCATGTATTCTATCATTTCCTTGATTTGTAGCTCCTTTTAGGCGAATTCATGCTTTGTTGTAGGCGTTCAACCAATCAAAGATAGATGGCCATACATCACCTCCCTCTCGAAGCTGCTAGAGCACTTGGTTCATCTTGGCTTTGGCGAGTTGAATGTATTGCTTGTTTACCTCCTTCTACAATCCCACTTGGTCCCTGTAATGATTTTTGACTTTTTTAAATTTTAGGACCTCATTTTTCCAAGCGGTAATCTCGATTACGAACTTCTGTTGCAATGCCCGAACCTCATCCATTGATAGATTCCTATTCTCAACTACCAACCTTCTTATGTCTATGTTCACCCTAGCTAGCTCCTCCTGCTATTGGTGGATGAAATCCTTCATGTGTGCGTTTTCTGCACCAACATTGCACAAGCGATGAACTTCTATGGTCAGTTGCACATTCTCCTGGTGAACCTCTGCCAAGTCCTTTTCTAAGTGATAGGCTCGGGTGTTTTCTATGGACTTTTCAAGGATCGCTATCTCTTGTTCATCCTCAATGACTTGGATTTTAAGCTAAAGCTGCTAAAAAGCTTCATCTCTAGTGATTTCATGGTTGAGGATGGCTGGATCAGTAAGCTGGGCTCTTAATTGGGCTACCTCAGTTGCCAAGCGCTGACAAGTGACTTGAGCAGCTTCAAGTTGCCCTTCTAAAATAAGTCTCTTGCCCCTTGTTGAGAGCAACTCCAACTGGGTTGTAGTGATGTTATCCAGAAGGTCAAAGACATCCGGAAGCGATTTCCCGATTCCCACCAGTCCGTCCAATAGCTCTTCATGTTGGGTTGTGTCAATCTACCTACGTGAATTTTCGACAGACACATGTACATCTTGAAGTCCATGAATGTTTGTTATAGGTGCTTCCAGTGCATTGAGAGTAGTAGCGATTGTGTCAGCAACCACTTCGGCCACAACTTCTTGTCCCTAGTGCTGCATCACCAGGACCGTCGCCCCTTCACCATCTTCCAAGAGGACCAACAAGGCAGTAGCATTCCTTGAGATTTCAGGGAATAACTGTTGGGTTGATGTTGATACATCTTGGATGCTCGGATCTATTCTAGTTGGGACTTATGCTTGGGTAGCAGAGAAGATTGGCCTTGCCCTTTCGAGCAAGTTAACTTATTGAGCCACTTGCTCCAGGTGGCTCATGAAAGGGCGATAGACCGAAGGGTCTTCTCCTCCACCAGTCCTGCCAGATTGCTCTTGCTAGCTCAAGAGCATTTCCCAAATCTTGCGGAGGTATTTTGCTGTGTTTTGCGAGCTCGGCTGTGTTGTTTGTGCAGGTGGTGGAGGTGGTTGCTACTCCTCCTCTATCTATGTGACGATAGGAGTTTTTTCTTTCATCATCTCTCACCATGAGGCAATTGTGGTGCACTGGATTACATCATTGGAATATCGTGCTACCCCTACCCATTTGCACAATTTTTAGATTAGGCAGGGAAATGGGAGAGCTCATCTTCCACGTTCGTTTTTAGTGAACCTTTTTTCAATTTCCAGAAACAATAGTTGTGGAAGACTCATGGGAAATTTCCCACTCAAGGCGGCACATGCACGAGTGGAGAAGGCTATGATTTTTCTAGGTCTTACTGTTGGATTTAGGTAGTAAGATACAATTTTGAAGTACACTCTCTCTACCATGGTCAAGGAGCCGAATTTCTTGCGCTCTACTCCATAGCACCGTTGGGTCCATTGCGTCTTTACCTCTAAATCTGCCTATTTTGGAATTTCTACCACATCTACCCTAGTTTCAGGAAACCCCAGAGCTTGTGCTATCACCTCTGAAGAGTAAGAGACATAAATGTCTTTGATTCTTACTCTTGACCCTGGTTGCCTATTCGTCTAGAAGAGATAGGTTTCTCCTAAGTACCACTCACCACTAGTTGTGATCATTGGCCACACCGGAGAGTTCTGCAATTGGAGTCTCACATCTTCTAGAGCATTATCGAGGAATGGTCCAAAATTTAACTCTTGGGGGACCGTTCGTTGCACCTTGTGTGCCGTGATAGCATCAAGACAAGCTTGGGTCAAGGTGACCTCAAGTAGTGGTGATATTCCAAGAGTCTCATCCCCTAGTGATTACATGCCACAAATCTCCTCTTCGGAACTCTGATGAACAGATTCCACCTTAGGTCTTTCATGGAAGGGCCCAGTTACATGAGAGCCCTCCGCATACTCTGGATGTTGCACACCTCATCCCCTTCCCATGCATGGGTGCTTGTCCCTAGGTTGAGATGGTCCTTCATCCCTTGGTTGCCTCAGTTTGGGTGCCATTTGCAATCAAACATAACCATCCGTTAGATTGTTCATAAGTAGTTTAAGATGGTCTGTATATACTTTCTTAGTTTGACCAAGTTATGTTAATGGCATAGACACACCGTTAAGTTTTCCAAAGCGTTAAGTTAGGGGTTAGGGCCAAATTTTTTGTAATTAACAAACTAATTAATTAATTAATTAGTTATAGTTAGGTTCACAAAGGCACCACCCCCCCCCCCCCAACTGAAAGCATACCTCTGGTGGCTTAAAAGGGCAAGGATCGGTTAATGAGGACTTGCGATGGAGTGTAGGTGCGTTGGGAAGGGTTAGGCAGAAAAAATGGCAAAAACTCCCCTCAGTTTGGACTTCAAATGATGGAAATTGAAGAAGTGCGATGGGGTATACATAGGGATTAGGTGTTGCGTCGATGGGGCTGCGTATACGCGGCTGCATATACGTAGTCTCTGTGTCGACAAGGCCACGTCAACACAGGGGTGTTCACCCATTGATCAACATTGACCAACCCATAAAAAGCCCGAAATGATGAATTTGAAACTCCAAATTGAGGCAGTGGAAGCACGTGAAAGGCTCGGTCATGGCTAAGGACATGAGGAAGGGAATTAAATGCCAAAAAAAGACAAAAATAGGAGAACATGAAGTAAAAAGAACTCTACAAGGACGAAGTCGAACGATGGGAACACAGAAAATAATCAGCCAAGAAATCCAAAAGATGGGAGGCTTAATAGGTGGAACCATGAATATGTAGGTGGGTCCTCCCCATAGCAGGAAATAGCCTTTGTAGCCCCTACAGACCCTCATCACCAGGGTTCGTGGGCCTAGGTGCCGATAAGTGGTGTCAGCTAGTTAAGACTCCAAACCAAGAGAACTCGCCAAGGCATGAGAGACCTACAGAAAGCACAATGAACACACAAAACATAAAAATGGTAGCAAGGTGACTATGGAGCAAAATGGGAATAAAGGAAAAGGAGAAAAATGGAAATTTCGAATGTCGATCACATGAACCCCGTGTCAGATCGTGGTTAAGTGACCCAGTAGAACCTTTCCTGAGGTTAGACCCAAAACCAAACATAGTCAGTGACATCGCAGCAATAGACAAAGTCCCATCCATCCCCCAAGGAAGCAAAAATGATCCTATAGAGAACGACCACTCTAGTAACGTGAGAAGAAGGAAGGAAAATGGTACGAAGTTAGAGGAGACCAAGGAAGTCTCATAACGAGTACGTATAGCCCATGAGAGGCAGTCTAAGGGGTGTGCTTTGAATTCCCACAATGATTCATTTTCTTTTTCTTTTCCTTGTTTTCTTTGGTCGGAACCACACCATGCAAAGTCCCATGAATGTTTGCATATATTTGACCAAGGGGTGTGCTTTGAATCCTCATCTTCTTCTTGTTTGTTTTTTTTCTTGAGGACCACACCATGAAAGGTCAACTGCCTAGAAGCTTCTGTGGAGAGAGACTTGGAGTGGTAGGAAATCTGTACGGACACACCGGCAACCTAGAGAATGGAACAGAACAACGAATAAAGCATTTCCCTTGAAGTCACACCCATTCCAAACCATTGGATCACCCCTCAGTCTGGGAACTACACAAGTCACACATTGATTAAAATGTTGTTAATTGAAGGGGTTTCATGTTTGCAACAAAAGGAAAACCATGGAACAACGAATGGGTGAATGACGTGGACTCACTACCAAGTTTATGAATGTGAAAATAAACTTAAAATCCAAGACAACCATGCAATGGCCGGAGCCATATAACGAGGAAGACTATTACAGTACCCATCGTAAAGAAAATTGACCACGCCAAAAATTTGAAGATAAAAAGATGACATAGTAGTAATTATGCAAAAAATGAAAACATTCACAAAGAAATGAAAAATAAGTAAAGAAAGAAAGGAAAAATGAGCAAAGAATTTGCAAATGTAGGAACGATGGTGAAAAACAAAAAATTGTAAAAAAAAAATATGTAAAACAAAAATATGTAAAACAAAAAATGACAAAATGGTGAGGGGTGTAGTGGAATGGATCAGTAGGGATGACAGTCTCCTCCATTATTGGGTAGAAAGGAGGAGACACGAAAAATGGAGCGTGGCTGACCTGGCAATGACAAGGTGGTTGCACTAGTTGAGTGGAGTTCACGGAAAGGTTTTAGTTGTTGGCGGTTGACTAACTGTGTTTTGGTGGGGTCTGTAGGTTTGTGGATGAGCAAGGCCTCAGATGGGAAGGTTTCAGAGACAATGTAAGGTCCCTCCCACAATGTTTGAAACTTGGTCGATTGGGATACGTGTGAGGGGTTCCAATACAACACTTTGTCTCCACATCTGAACGAGACCTTCCGGATCCTAAGATCATGTCATTTTTTGTTGTAGGCCTTGTGGATCTCATTGGAGGACATGACCACTAATCGGTTCTCATCTAGCACACTTAAATTGATCAGTCGTTCACGTTGTGCTAGGGGGAGGTCAAGGCCTAAGTCACTGGCGGTGGATAGTGTGTAGAGTTTGGCCTGAATGGGAAGTGTTGGCAACTTTCTGTATACTAACTCATAGGGAGAGTACCCTACAGGAAGTTTCCAAGTGGAGTGGTAGGCCCATAGGACATCGTTAAGCTTAGTGCTCCAATCCCTCCTGTATTTGTTGATGGTTCGGGTAAGGATCTTGGTGATCTCCCAATTGGTGACCTCGGCTTGCCCGTTGTCTTGGGGGTGATAGGGTGTTGTGAATTTATGCGTTACCCCCAAGCATTGCATGAGTTTCCGAAAAGTGACACCCGTAAAGTGAGTTCCATTACCAAAAATGAGTGCACATGGCACTCCAAACCTATTAATGATTTGTTGTTGGAAAAATCGTGCAGTGGTGTTGGAAGAATAATCGACGATGGTTGCCACTTTGGCCCACTTTGTATAGTAGTCCATAGCTATGATGATGTATGCCTTCCCATTTGACAGGGGTGTGATGGATCCCATGAAGTCAATACCCCAAATGTCAAAGGGCTCCAGTGGCTGGATCCACTATTGAGGTCCCCCCAACCATGTCGTCATCCCACCATCTCTTTGGCATCGTTCGTAGGAGTGGGTGAACCATTGTGCATCCCTGAAAAGTGTAGGCTAGTAATACCCTACAAGTAGGATTTTAATGGCCATTCTGCATCCAACATAGTGGCCCCCACAAGGGCCCTCGTGAGCATCTTGGAGGACGTGCAATGTATCATCATCAGGGATACACCATCGAACTAGGCCATCTGCGCACACCTTGTAGAGGTGGCCATTGATTTCCATGAAACACTTGGCCTTATGGAGAAACTGCTATTTTTGCCGATGGTTCCACTCCTTAGGTAGCTCCTGGGTGGTGAGGTAGGTGAGAATGCTGCTGAACCAAGGAGATTCCTTGGTTGCTTGAGGATCAACCGTGCCTGAGAAGAGGAGTTCATCTGGAAATTGGTTGGATAAGGGCTCCTCCTCTTCTGCATAATCCCATCACAACCGAGACAAGTGGTCTGCAACCACATTCTCAGTCCCCTTTCTATCTACCATGGTAAGATCAAACTCTTGAAGAATCACTAGCCACCAGATAATGCAAGGGCTCACCGTTGGTTTTTTCATTAGGAACTAGATAGCACTATGGTCAGTATGCACAAACACCTCGTATCTGTGCACATAGTGCCAACATTTGTCCAAGGCGAAAACTGCTGCCATCAATTCCTTTTCAATGATGGTGTAGTTTAACTAAGCACCCACAATACTATGGCTAGCATAGTGGATATAATAAGGATGTTTCTGCTCATCACACTGTGTAAGCACGGCCACCATGGCGAAGTTGGATGCATCCGTCATAATGTGAAAGGTCTAGATTAATCAGGGGCTCGTAGAACTAGAGTTTCTATGAGTTTCTATTTCAGCACTTGGAATGAAAATTCGCACTCCTTGGTCCAGATGAATGGAGCATCCTTCTTTGTCAGCTCTACCAATGGCTTGGCGATCTTTAAGAAGTTTTCAATGAATCGCTGGTAATAACCATTATGTCCAAGGAATGACCAAACATCTTTGACGGTACTTGGTTGGCGGGTAATTCCTTGGATAACCCTAATTTTTTCAAGATCTACACTAATCCCTATTTTTGAGATGTGATGCCCCAACACAATGCCTTCTTGGATCATCAAATGGATTTTCTGCCAATTGTGCCGTAGATTGGTGTCTACACACCATTGTCGATTTGTTGCTGAAAAATGCTTAGGACAAGGTTTTGGAACATAGTGGGCGCATTGCACAGGCCAAAGGGCATCTTCTTGTATGCGAAAGTACCCCATGGACTCATGAAAGTAGTTTTGGCCTAGTCCTTTGGTGCTATTTGGATTTGGTTATAACCACTATAAGCATCCAAAAAGCTGTAGTAGCGGTGCCCTACTATGGTGTCCAACACTTGGTCCACAAATGGGAGCAGGAAGTGGTCCTTGAAGGTCACCATATTGAGCAACTGAAAATTAATATAGACCCTCCACTTACCATCTTTCTTGGGCATGATAACGAGTGGGCTAACCCATTCACTATTAGAGATAGAATAAATGAATCCCACCTTTAGCAATTGTTCGATTTCATCTTTTACAACCTGCTTCAATTTGGGATTCAACTGTCTTTATGGCTGTTTTCATGGCTTCATGGAAGGGTCAAGATAAATTCGATGCTGGCAGACGACGGCCTAGTCGTACGTCCACCGTGCTTAGCCAGGCCCTTCCCATGATGATTGGGAAGTTCCCCTTGTAGTTCTCTACATGGATGACCAGGAAATCAGTAGGGTAGGACCACCCACAAATGGTGGTCACAATGTCCTCCACCAATCCCAAGGGGACAGTGATGGACTGGTCTGCTAACTTGAGCTGGATATTGCTCTTCTTTAGCAAGGGCAGGTTCCCATTCTTGTACATATAATGAGAGATCAAATTGACCCCTGACCCCGAGTCTAGAAGAGATTTGCATGGCTCATTCCCTACCACCTGAAGATAGATGAGGGGGCTTTTCGAATCATTCAATTTCCAGGGAAGGTGACCTACTTTGATCCAGTCGGTCACAGCATGCATGAGCATGACCATCTGGATGTTGGAGTGTTGTTGTTGTTGGCTTGGAGGCTGCTCTGGTGATGGAGTAGTAGAGGTGCTTGTAGGTTCAAAGGCACTGGCCACAGGTGTAGGTGAGGATATGTTCAAATTGTTGGACCAAAAAAAGGGATGTTTTCGTGGCTATGGTTCCGGTCCACTCAGCTAGGGTGCCAGTTGTAAGTTAACAGCCCTCATAGCATTTCATTGCTGCAGCTGTGGCAGTATCTCTCCCTGCATTGGAGGTGCAAGTGGCAGCTGAGTGGGATGTGGTGGAGGAGTGGCAGGAGAAGGTGATGGAGGGTAGAAGAGATGTGAATTGTCCCCTCGGAGTGATGGAGATTGAGGTCAAAAATACTCCAGTGGGTGGTAATGACTTTGAAAGGCCGCATGGCTAGAAGAGTCCCTTGGAGAGACTGATTGCTAAACATAGTACCCATAGGAATCTAGCTATTTGTAATGGTACTACTACCTTGGAGGTGGCATCCCCCATGACTGCGGGTGCTGCCACTATTGGAAGTATTCATACGATTTTGGTGGCACTCCACTTGGGTAGTATCCTTGCTACTGCTGGTGGAACTGCCTAGAATTACCTTGTGGATAACGCAACCTTCAAGGTATTTTCCTTTGTGCCAAACAAGGGTTTAATGCATACATCCCAGACTCTTGAAGATGTGACACCATAGGAAAACATCCCTTGGGATGTTCATATTGGCATATGCCATATTCATCTTCCTCGGTGTTAGAGTCTGCAACCTGCTCTGCTACAACAATCTTGCCCTTTCCCCTATATTTGGCACGTTCAGCTTCCTTCTTCCTACACCGATTGTGATCATTACCTTGTGCTCTAGACTCCTCTATGATTTTCAACACGCTTTGGACCTTTTCGTCCAAAGAGTCCCACATCTTATCCACCTTTGCCGAAATTTCAGATGTGAAATTTTGTAACGACAAGGTCTTTTAATTTACCGCTGCTTCCAGCAATGATTCTCCCTCCTCATTACAAAAATGGACCTCCCTTTTTCTGAGGGAAGGGTCCTAGTTGAATTCTTCTGCACTTTCCTTTTCTTAAGTTCTCCTTCCTCCTTGGCCACCTGTTCAATGAGGCGTTGCAATTGATGGACCCTTAGCTCTGGCAGTCGCCCCTGGGTGTACATGCCAAGGGTTTTTCATGTTTCAAAATGGAGCCCATCAATGATGTGGCGAAGTTATGCTCACTGAGAGTAACCATGACCAGGACACCAATGCAACAATGAGTAGTACCTGCTCATGGTGGCATCTAAGCGTTCATGATTCCCTTATTTCCAGCCTTGGATCTGCCGTCTCAGGTTCACCACTCTAGAGTACGTTTGATATTTGTCATTGAAAATTTTAAGCATCGTACTCCATCTTCTGATTGATTCCAACTCCAAGGACCAGTACCAACTCTCTGCTTCTTTGATGAGTGTGCGAGGGAATAGCTTCAGCCTTTGCCAATCAATGTCAATGTTTTGTAGGGTGTAGGCATCATGGAATGCCTGCAGGTGGGTCTATGGATCATAGTTGTATCCCCCTTCAAATCTGGGGATGTTGTTCATATCAACGTGCTTGATCTGGCTATCCTTCATGTGCCTACTAGGAATTTGAACTACCTTAGAGATCTAGAGCATACTCCAGGTAGCCAACAACGGCTCATCTAAGTCATAGTTCTGCTGAGGAGCATGACGTCTGTGATGATTCTGGCTATCCCTTCTTTCGTGTCGATGAGCATCACGTGATGGTTCGCATGTTTCCTTGTGTTTCTCCTTTTGTTCCTTTCGAACCTTTTTTCCCTCGTCCTTTTGCTTCCTCCTACCTCGGTTATGATCAGAGCCTAAGCTGGATGAAGGAGAAGGAGAGCGAGAGGATGGAGAAGAAGGAGAATGATCTCTCCCTCTACCTTGATGACGATCCTGATCGTCCCGTTCATCCTTGCTATGTTACCCTTCATCCCCTTGGGAATCTTGTCCACCTAGGTGCTTGGAATGAATCATGGATTGGAGGACCTGCTGCCCCAAGGGAAGTTCAGTTGAATGGGTGTCATGAAAGATGGGATCCCCATCGTTTGGCAGCCCTTGCAAAAATAAGGGGTTACTGAATTATTTCCCCTTCAGCTATTCATATATGTCCACCTGTTGTTGATCTCTTGCTCGTTGAGCCTCATTAGGACGATAGTCCTAGTAGTCATGGTCCTCCATGACATACTCTGCTCCAAGGTACTGGATGCCCAATCTGCCAAGATTGTGAAATAGTATCGCAGGAGCCGATTGGTCTGGAGGGTGTACAATATTGCCCTCCATGTCCTACCATCGTAGACACTCATCCTGATGTAGGATGAACGTGAAATCAGGGACGTACTCGTCAGGATGCTTGTACACCACCCAACACTCTTGTGGCACCAGTGGGGTGGATATCTTCTTTTTGTGAGAAGACATGTTGGACATTAGATGGTCCATGTAATCGATGTACCTTAATACTAACTTTAATCTACCTAGTGTGCGTGAATGTTTCTATCCTGGGTTCATTCCAATGACTTGGATGATAATTGCACTAAGGTTAGATGATGCATGTAAGACTTACAATCCCCGGCAACGGTGCCAATGATGAGCAGCTAGGTATCCCTACGCCCAACCATACGAATCACAAGCTTTCACATGCGACTCGATCGAATTCTGCAGACTGCAAGTACTTAACATACACCAAACTCTAACCAGTGGAACTCTGGGTTAGAACCGTCATTGTCTTCCTAATCTCACTTTTGATGTTCCGTTTACAATGATTAAGTGAGACTAAGGCTAATGATTTTTATAGCTTTTCGCATATCTTTTGGTGGCTAATTTAAGGTATGAAAGGTAAGGAATAAACTATTATCTAATCTCTAGTTATCCTAGTTTATATTCTAACTACTCCTAACATAAGTATCCAGTCCCATCTTCCAAGCATGTTCTGAGCATTTCCTAACACCACTGGGTTACCAGACATTAAGCATCGCTAGGCTTACCAAGTGTTTGGATTACGTTCAAGATGGTCGTACTTATGTCTTTTATGAACTACGAATAAACACTAATGATCAAAATTATAATAATGAAAACGTAAATAATCAACAAGTAATTAATAAAACATAAACATATTAAACTATTAAATGCATGAAATAACTAAGTCCAAATGTTGCAAGGTATGCTTGAACAGTTCGTCTTTATTGCCGTCACGCCAATGGGCTCTGATACATCAATGCTCGAATAAAGATCTAATCAGTTTTGGAAAATATTCTATCTCTTGCGCGAACAAATTGTAAGAGCTTCGCTACAACTGACTGAAAGATGCCTAAATGAGGCAGAAGGCCCTCTTATTTATAGGTTGAGACAAGCGGCTACGTAAACGGGGCCACGTCAACTCAGGAAGGCCACATCGACGGGCCAACGTCGACGCGGGTGGGGCGTCGATGGGCCCGTGTCGACGCAGCCGTGTATACGTAGCCCAGTCAACGCAATGACTCAATGATACTTCATCAGTTCCTAAATAGATGCTATAATTGAGGCATCTACTTGTATTTGGAGTTTTCAAGCTCCCAATTATTTTAAAGCTTTTATTTTTTAGTTTGTTTAATAAACCATTATTATACTTTTTCTTGTCTAATTAAATTAAATAGTTATTCTGTTAAAATTTTTTTTATTCAAAATTACCGGTTTGAGTTATTTGTTAAAACATCATATAGCCCTTTTTAGTTGAAACTATTCCTAGGTTTCCATACCTATACAAGAGGTGCCCTAGGCAACAATCTCTTAAAATTTGTTTTGTGAGTATTGTTGTGTCCAAAATTCATAGTTGTAGACATCTATAATTAATATTCAACACTGTGATAAATCACAACATAACTTTTGTAACAATACAAATACAAAAAAACAATGCTTGTAAGTAATAAGATAACGATATTTGAGCTTGAGCTTGACCTTTGAACAGTAGTTGCCTTCTCTATTCAAATCCAAATTCTACCTCAATTTGCAGCAACGAGTGCACGGGGGAAGACTTTCTCATGAGTCGCTCCGCAAGCCATCACTTCAGATGGGGATTTCCCTTAGCCCAAGGAAATTTACCTGCAAAAACGAAATCATATGTTGGCTAGCACAGCGTTGAAGATCTGGAAAATGCAGACCGCGCACTGAACGATAGTCCACAACTGAACGTTCGCAAAGGAGGTGGTCAAAGCTTTCTGTCGGAATCAAAAGTTTGGTAGCTACTCGATCAGACAGGCGAACATAAATACATTTTCCTTAACAATGGTTAATCGATTGGGTTGATTGTGTATAACAGTTTTCCTCACGCAATCCGTATGACAGCTGGCAACAACTGTTTACGAGAATAATAGTATTCACTTAAAGTAATTTAAGTTAAATTTTATTAACTCTAATTCTCTAATAGTGTTGACTTAGAATAATTTAAATTTAAATTTATGAGCATGGAGAACCAAAGAAACGGAGAAACTGCAATAAACTGTGCATGAAACTTAGTCACATGATAAAAATGGAGCAAAAATTACTGTGCATTATTAGAACTGCTTTAGATCATGGGTTTAATTTCCGTGGACCTTGAACAATGTTGAGTTATATAGAATTTTAACTTGACACTATATAGTAAATACACCTATGTTTAAACACCCTCCATGCCCCGCGTAGGTTGAAAAATCCAAACCTGTGCCACTGTTCCAGGATTCACTTTTTTAACGAGTTTCCTGTAAAGTCAGTCATGTGACACTGTTCCAGGATTCACTTTTTTAACGAGTTTCCTGTAAAGTCAGTCATGTGCCACTGTTCCAGGATTCACTTTTTTAACGAGTTTCCTGTAACGTCAGCTCATTAACTATTGTTATGCATAGCCGCTCATGTGCCACTGTGTTAGGATTCACTTTTTTAAAGAGTCAGCTACCTTGAGGCCCACCGGAGGACCATCTTGTCTGCAGCAAAGAAATTCTACGAAGACTTGTACCCGTGAGTCATGATTCATGACATTGCCAGGAAATTTCTGCAAAACTTCCGGAAGACGAATCAAAAGTTCCTACTATGGATGTTCAAGACCAGGAAACGCGGCTTCGAGTTGCTTTCTCCTCACGCGTAATTCGGAGATGATTTCCAACCATATTTCTTTGCCTCTCATTGCCTCCGACTATAAATTCTAAATGATCTACCGTATCACTCAGAGCAAAGCAATATCTCCTATGTAGTTTAATATGTGCTCCAAGTCTGTAGCTTTTAGTGGCCATGATTGCTCTTCTTGTAAGAAGCAGCATGGGAAAGATTTTCCGGGTTTTAGATTTCATCCAACAGAGGAGGAATTGCTGGGGTTTTATCTCAAGAGAAAATCCCAGGGAAAACTGCTGCATTTCGGGTATATACCGGTGATAGATTTGTACAGCTATGATCCATGGTGTCTGCCTTGCGGAGAAGGTAAATCTGTGAAGCATTTGTATTTCTTTGTTGAGAAAAAAAATGTATCTTCGCTGAGCAAGGGTGGGAGGACTAACAGAGTTACAGCCAGTGGATATTGGAAAGCAACCGGATCTGAGCGTTCCATTTGGGATGACTCCACAACACTGATTGGGCACAAGAAGACTCTGGTTTTCTACAAGGGTAGAGCGCCCAAGGGAATTAAGACTGACTGGATCATGAATGAATACAGGCTTCCTCACTCTCAGGTTAGTTTTCACTTTTATACTTCTCGTAATAATAATATGCAAAATGGAGTGATACTAAAATGGTAGAGTTTGGCCTTTAATTAAATAAGCTATTCTTCTGTCAGTGTATAGTCCAGGGAGATTAAAACTCTATTACAATGCTGTTTAATGGTTGGAGAAGAAAGAGTATTTTGAAATTAAGCTAAAAAAGTTCAGTAATTGATTTAGTCATTTTGTACAGTGTGTCATTATTTTTCATAAAAATGTAATATTTTACTGAATAGAATTTCTAGGCTTTCAGAAATAATAAAGCTTCAGCTTTAATTTGAGTTTCATGAAAAATATCATTACTTAATCACAGTAGTTGAAAACTTGAATTGTACTCTGAAATTATTTTTAAGTTCGATGTTACCATTAATATGCTGAGAAAAGAAAAAGTAACTAAATAAGCAAAGTAATCTAAGTATCTTTGACTTAGAAAATAATAATCATTTTTAACATACTGAACTTTAATTATTGTATTTTAACATTTTGAGCATTATGATAATTAAAAGTTAAAGTTACTTTGTTGATATACTGTATCAAAGGTATCATCTTAGTTTTATTTTCTGGATAAAATTTTATATAGGATTATCTTAATGCCTTTGTCCGATTTATAATCAGCCAATCATGAAGGTAGTCAAAAGATTCCATGATAACTTAGTATGGTATAGCTATCTACATGATGCCATAACTACTTTAAAATATATTTTTACCTATCCCAGGTATTAAGAAAATTCTTAACTTGGTTGCTACTGTCCAACTTAATTTTTGGGTTGGGTGAAATTTTATATAAAATATTTAATTTACTATAAAAGGATGTAGCTCTTTATAAAAAATAATGGCCAAAGAAAACTGGTATAACAGACTTAAAGGAAGAACCCTGTTAAGAAAACTGGTATAATAGAGTTTCTGCAAGTACTGGGAGATTCTCGAGCTTTTTTAGCTTTTTTTGCTGGGCCAGTAACTGACGTCTCACCAGCCAGGTCAGAAATCTATATATTTTAAACGTGTCAAACAAGTAAAACTTCAAATTTCAAAGAGTTCTTTTTACTGCGACCGAGTCCAAGTTTATTTTGATGAAAACAAGTCACTCTCAGAGTCCAAGTCTCTTAAAGTTGAGGAAGAATGCTAAAATGATGATGAGGAATTTTATTTTTCTGAGAAGGTATCCTATTATTAATTGTGATTATTAATTGTGATTTAGAGTCTTAAATTTGCTGAGTATACCTTAGTAATCCCTATTTTTAAGGTGGTGACTAAGGCAGACCGTAATATTACGATGGCAAAAAAATGCAAGGATGGTAAAAAAATATACTTCCGCTGTGAAAAGTTGGTTTTTCTCGCAATCAAGTGGTTTTGTGCCTGATCCACAGGAAGGCCAGGTTGCACAAATGGCTGGAGAAGGCTTTACTGTGATCCGTAGAGGCTGCCTCTACTTGTTCACATAGCGAGAACGGAAATGCTCAATTGCTGACGTCCTTCAAGTAGAACTGTGAAATTGCCCAACTTAATAGCTTATTTTTGGAATCACGTATCAGCTGATTTAGTCACCTTGTTTAGTATTCCCATGTCTCGCTATCTGGGGTCTTCTCCCACGTCATTAAAGTAGCTTTATTTATTGTTATGTTCAGTTTAGAACAGCCATGATCAAGCGGCCCTACTCCCTACTCCCAGCCATGAAAATCATTTTGATTGAAGAAAGCAAAAAATGTATATAACATAGTTAGAGAGCATAGAATTTTCTGAGCATGTTTGAGAAGCAATTACATTCTTTGTAGTTTTAGTACCAAATTAATGTTGCAAATTCCAGGGCATTTTCTGAGCATACACCAAATGTCTCTTAATTGCATTTTTACAAACCGAGAGCATATAACCATTGAATACCAAAGTCTTGTATTTTTGCACCTGTGTTTCAGAGTGATGTGGTGTTATGCCGGATCCACAGAAAAGCAACGCCACAGAAGTGGCTGGAAAAGCGGGCGCAACTGCTGCAGCGTGATCATGTTGCTAACAATCACCACTCAAACTGCAACTCAATTTCCAGCAAATCACGATCATACACTGACAAATTTGAAGATAAATCCACGCCGACTCTGGATCTAGAAAGCAAGAAAGAAAACCGCAACTGCTCTTCATCCTACGAAGAAGTCATGGCCATAGCCAATACCACCAACAACGCCAACGACAGCGCCGTTTACAATGGCAGTCTTTTCTGTGGAGCAGGACTGAGCAGTGTGGAAGCACTATTACAATCGGAGAGTGTAAAACCTCCGCTGGAAATTCCCATTCGGGATGTGGATTGGAAGGAATTGAAATTGGATGCTTGTGCGTCTCATGTTAATTCCAAAAATTTGACATGGGATGATCTGTGGAGTCCATCCTCTTTCCTGTGCACCCCTAAGGATTATGCCCCGATCACATTGGATTTCCCTAAATTCTAGGTTTTGTTGAGGTGTTAGAATACAAGATATGTTAGATAAGCATACCAATCACAAGTTTCTGACTTCCATACCATCTCCTGTGGTTTTGTTGGAAAAACGCGTCCATCGGTCATCACCATTTGTATTTTTCGATCCAGCAACGTCAGCATAATTTGTTTTTTACCCATTGTTTATTTGACTGCAAAGCAGCTTTCGTCACCGTGAAAATTGTGCCCTCGCAATGATTTGTCAATGGACCCAAAAGAATATCTTTACTCGACGCAAAAGCATTTATTCATTTGAAACCAAGGAACGTCAAAAAGAATTATTTAAGAGAAGATTCATAAAATCTAGAAAATACACTGCAACGAAATGTAGTTTTCCTCTCACCTCGGTCCGGTTTATGAAAGATCGTTAATGCAAAACTAACTTATATGTGTGGTACAATTGCAATGTATATTATACCTCTAATTCTAAATTTTTGGTGCAGATACTAGAATAATCTGCCTTTTTTCTCAATTTATTGAAACTTAAATATAGTATTCAAGCAAATGATTTTATCTTCACTGAGCCAGGATTATTAACCGTCACTTATATGAGATTTTCAAGACTCATAACAGGTACCAGAACATTGTAAAAATTCTTTATTTCTCAGGTAGTTTGGAGGTCTCTAAGATCAATAAAGCATTTTCATTTTCATTTCCTTTTTAAATTCAGTACTTATTTGATTTTAATCCAACTTGAGCTTAGTTATTTTTCATTTTTCATTTAGTATAAATCAAATTTGTTAATAGCTTAATTCAATTCAGTCTTCTATCTCATTATAGTAAAAAATGACAAGCTTTTACATTTTATATTTCAAATTTTGTTTTGGTGAGATCCATTTCATTGCAAGTTAAAAGGCATGCTCATCTTTTTCTCCAAAACTTTAAAATTATGAGAGTCCTACTATAGAATTATTTGCAAGTTCAAAAATTTGTTGAAATGGATAAGGATTAATTTGCCTTCTGGTTTCAAGTGAACATGATCACCACTATCATCCCTGAAACACCACAAAAAATTTTGGCTAACACTTGAAGACAAAAATTAAGCTAAGTCATGTTGGTCCTTAGCATGACCAAGCTTGAAAGCCTCAAAATAGCATCAAACAAAGTCAAAGCAAGCAAGTAAAAGTTCCCTGGGACCCACAGAAGACTACGATGACATCTGGCATCAAACTTGGCAAATCTTGAGCTCAAAATACTTGGTTTTCACTAAGTATGCATCCTGTACGCTGGCCTACACATGCCCAGCGTAAGGCCCAGCGTACA
>MNCI01001670.1:126198-144056 GCA_015680685.1 Gnetum montanum | reverse complement strand
GCGTAATGCTACAGTGTTTCAGCGTAATGCTACAGTGTTTCAGCGTAATGCTACAGTGTTTCAGCGTATACGCCCAGCGTCTACGCCCAGCGTATACGCCTAGCGTCCACCCAAGTTCACACACCCAGCAAGTCCAGCATATACGCCCAACATATACGTTGGCCTGATGTAGCGTATACGCCCAGCGTATATGCCCACGTGTCTCCCAACCCGATTTTCCCGGTAACCCTTCCCCTATAAATAGCCCAGTTTTCCGTAAATTCGAAGAGGCAAAAAAAAAACTTCTAGAGGACATAAGAGACATTTACGCTGCGGACCAGAGCTCAAAAACCCTCTTACGCTGGAGAGCCCTGTACGCCGTACACACAGTCTCTACGCTCCGCCTGCCTTGCGAACTAGCCGAGTCATTCCCACACACGCCGGGGCCTTTCGTCCGCCTTGTGTCAAAGCCACAACTACATTTGGACCGGTGCACTTTGTAATCAATTCTCAATATAAAACAGTTTACATTTTGCTCAGATTTATTGCAGTTTTCTTCATTTTTCAGTTTACGTTTACAGGCTCATTTACATTATCGTGCTTGTTTACGGTTTACATTTAGCATGCATTGTTTACGTATAACCCAACGTGTTGTAGCGGCAAACGTTGGGGAAGTCCTTGTTTGATCCGCGTGCGGACCATTCAAGGCACTCTGCCTTCGTCCGTTCCAGCTTGCCCTCAAGCGGAGGAAGGGTCGACTGTGCTTGTCCGTAGATCTTTCGGTGCTCGTAACGTTCCAGCCTTGCACCGACGATTTCGGTACAATCCCAGCCTTGTCCCAACCAAATGGTGTTAACTATCATCAGTCAAATCAACAACTTCTTAGAATCTAATTTGATACTTGCAAACCACAAAACTGTATATTTTAACCCAAATTTAGCAAAGTCTCACTGATCTTGACCTTACCAAAAAGTAAATTTAAAATGTATAATATTGAAATTAGCAAATTAGATTTATATTATATGCATTCAACAAATTTCAATGAAAATTTATCAAAAATAGAAATTGATCTTATATAACAATGGTAGCCTTTGGGACCCAACTAAGATTACAATTATTATAATCATTATAAGAAATGGAATAACGTAGCTTTGATAATATATCATGTTGGGATCCAATCATTTTTCTACATCTTTCTAACTACCATTTTTTCTTTTTGAAAATGGTTAAATTGTTGTACCAAAATGTAAATCTTTATATATTAAAGAGATGTAACAATCTTGATGTATGAAAACTTGTTTATTTGAGATGTTAAAAGTTAAAAATCCTAACATAAGTACTTTTTAAGTACTTCTACAACTAAATATTTTTTAAAAAAAAATCCTCGATTACCATGGATGAAATATTCAAAATCAAAGAAGATCTAACATTACCTAGTTAATTAGAATCCTATTTTATTTAGATACATGGGAACATAAAAATATTTAAAGATTATCTAATTTTCTTAAAATAATAATGCAAAATTTTTAATTTTTTAACCATAAGCATATTACTCACTTCATATTATAGAGTATTATATGAACAATATCTAACAAATAACTTCATATTTGTTATTTCTAGCAAATTGAAATCTTTCCAAAAATTTTAATAAGGAGGAACATCATTCATAATCAATATTTTCTTGCAAAAATTCATGATCCTTTTCATAATAAATCCTCTTTTACCATGTTGAAATTATGTACCATCTATAAGGTTTTTATTTTAAAAAGATAATTTAGATTCAAAAATCATAATCTTCTTGAATATCTCAAAAAACTCATTTTGAAACTCATGGTTATATCTCTAGTGCATTTCTTTATTTATTTGATGCCCTAGGTTAAGAATGTTTATTGAAATTTATATTATTATAGGTATAAATTTTAAATTTTATGTTTGAATGGTTGATATTTCTTTTCTTGATTCAGTCAAAAATATTTGTATAGATAATGTGAACATAGTCACTGAGGAATCAAACAAGATGACCAATTGAGTTACACTCTCATTGGTATAAAAGTTATTATGAATTTTAACATAAGAAAAATACTTGTATTATGAAGGTTTATAAATCTAAATTGAATGTATTTAATGATATTCATTAAGACCCTCTTAGATCTATTGGACTATCTTGAATATCTCAAAAAACTCATTCTAAAATTCTTTAAGGGATAGATGAATATGCATGCACCATTGTGTCTGTGTGCATAAGTACATGAGTTTTAAGATAAAATAATAATTCTTTCAATAAATTAAGAAAGGAAAAAAAAAACAAGATTTAAAGATTTAATTAGAGAAGGAATGAAGAGTAAATAGTTGACAAAGACATGAAGTGGAATATGGTTGGAAAGAATGATAAGTATAAAGTGGTAAGAGGAATGATGGGGGTATTGGAACCCAAAATGTTTTTTTAACAATACATAAAAATTGGCCTATTAGAAGATTAATTCATCACCTTGTGTAAGAAAACATGCTTTATTGATAGTTTGAAGGCTATTTCCCTTTAGATTAGGGCTAGGAAAGTGTGGAAATTCTTATAGGTTTCATTCTATCTTAACTATAAATAATACTAAATAGAAGTACATTGTCCTAATTCTTTGTGAATGACATTATTAAGATATGTAAACTTGTCAAGGAGGCTTTACCTCTTTGGCTTGGGCACTACCCTTTCTCTACAAAGTGTAGGCTTAAGGCTAGATTCGCATAGTATAAGATGAATTCTTGCTATCTTATTATGGATTCATGTATCACATTATTTTATGGTGTAGCTTGTGTATGTGCTTGTCTATCCTTAGCCATTGTGCATGCATGATGCCCAAGCTATTCTCACTACACTTCAAACTAAAATTTAATGGGTTCCATGACTCTTACTATGGATACAAGTGATATGAACTCTAAGGCATAGTCCATCTTGGGTCCATCCTCCTTTCCTTACTAATTTTTTACTCAAGGGTGGTATTGTATGGTGCTTTTTAAGGGATACACCATAATACTTGGTATTAAGCTAAGGTCATGGTTTATAAATTATAGTTACTTTCTTGCATCCATGGTTTATGTGGATGGTTGTTACTATGACACACAAGAAAAAGAATAAGAAAAGCCAAAATATCGATGATGTTCCTCTTGATTCTAATCTTCATAATGGACTAGATGAAGGTAACAATCTAGAAGATTAGATGCACCAAGATGAAGACATGGAAATGAATAGTAAGAGGGATTTTGATGAATCCTTTAAAACGGTCTAGGAGCTATGGAAGTAACTATTGGAAGTTGACCATGTGATCCTCCATCACTTGTCTATTGTCAAGTGGGTTAGGATGGTGCAAGAAATTGTGTACACTATGAATGTGTCTTACCTATGGGAGTTTAATTCAAGCAAAAAACACAAGCTCTTTGTAGCCCAAAAATTTATGTTACCAAATTGTGTGAAGTGGATTGGAAATGTTATTGATGATATGTAGGAAGACACCCTAGCTAGGTTGATGAACTTAAAAGTTAAGAATAAAAAGTTAAAAATACAATTAGCTATGAAATCAAAAGTAATCACATCTAGATTTAGGTGATATGCACTCAAATTTTGGGCCAAGCAACCAAAAGTCTACATAGGTGATTATGATGAAAAACTCATTGACACCTTCCTTTATGAAGTGAAGTAATTCTTAGAAATGTTGGAGTACCTTGAGGAGACTTAGATTAGAATTGGTTCCTAATTCTTAGTGAAAGTGGTACAAACTTGTTGGCTCAATGTTGTCTAGGAAATGAAGTTTGGAATGGCTTGGAGATCAATCAAGACATGGGAGGATCTTAAGAAGGCCCTCATTAAAAACTTCTACATAAGAAATTCTATTAACAAAGCTTGGAAACGTTAAAGGAGATCTAGTAGATGGAAAAGCTAGAAGACTATATTAAGAAGTATCAAGACCTAGTATTGTAGGTCTTAGACATCAACAAGATGGGAAAATATCAACTTTTATTTAATGGATTGGAGTCCTAGGTCTAACAGGAAATTAAAACTTATAAGATCACAAACTACAGGGAAGGAATTGAGTTGATTGCTAGTTTTGTGATTAACACCAAACCCCATAAATATGAAAAGAATGAGGTAGAAGCACCTTAGAAAAATAATAAGTCTAGTGGTAGATTTAGTAGTTTTGGTGGAAGAAATGTTGATGATGGATTTAGGAATCCACACCCTATCATGACCCATAATTCCTAAGCTTCTTACCAATGTAATGAAAAGTGCTAAGCTCTTGAAGATTAAAACAGGTTCATGTATAAGTGACCATGCTTTAAGGTCCCATGAACAATCCTCCAAGATGTCTAGTTGTAATATGCTTTATTTGCTTGGGAAATCATGTTGCCTAGGACTATCCTTAAAATCCTAATCATTGATCTATTGGAAGGGGATTAAATTATGATCTAATATTGAACACTCCAAAGTATTAACTTCATGCTCAATTATAGATCATTGAGAAAAATGAGATTAGAATCCTTGATGTAATGAAATAGATCTATAAGTGCTTGGTAGGTATGTATTAGAATGTTCATAGGGAATAACCAAATTAAGAAACCAATTTGTGTTCAATACAAATGACTCTAATACAATTTTCCTTAAAGATCATGAGATGCTTTAATTGACATAAGTGCTTGCCACAACTTTCTTTTACTAGAAATCACTCACACCCTTAATTTGCAAGCGGAACTAGATTTGACATCTTGTAAGTTGACAAAGTTTCATGTAATTAGATGTATCAAAACGGTGAATGGAGTAGAATTCAAGGTTGGATAGTAAAGTGGTAGGTTAAATTTCTCAATTTTGGACATCAACTCTTTCTAAGTCAATCTTGGATAGGGATTCTTAATGAAGGAAAAAGTATTAGTTGATCACTACCTAGATTATCTTTACATTTCACATGAGTATTCACCTTGCATGATGAAGATCTCTCTAGTAGGTGCAACTAGCATGCTTCATGACATATAGATTGTGTCCCTAATGGTAATAAAAAGGATCACCTAAGATCCAACCCATCACATGTTCTTGGTAGTCTTGAGAAATGTGCAAGTAGATGGTTCAACCCATGTGGATGTATAGACTAAAAAATTTCTTGAGAGGTATAAGGATATGATGTTTGTGGATCTCCCAAAACAACATGTTGTGGATTATAAAATTGATCTATATTAAAAATTACTCCTTCCAAGAAACACTCATAAATGTTGACTACTCCTAAATTAGAAAAACTAAAGAAGTAATTGGTAAGCCTAGTGAAAAAAGGATTATATTAGATCCTTAAAGTCTTCATATGAGTTCCTAATGTTGTTTAAAAAGAAAGAGGATGCGATGTTGATATTGTGTTGTGACTAAAAGCTATGAAACAAATACATCATCAAGAACTAGTATTTGGTATTTTTGGTATCAAACCTATTCAATTAGCTTGTAGAGGCTTGAGTTTTCTCTTAACTTGATCTTCTCTAGGGTTATTATTAGGTATGCATCATAGTAGAGGATGAGGAGAAAGTATCACATATCACTTGTTATGACATCTATAAGTGTTCCATCATACCTTTTTGGTTGTGCAATGCTCTAGGCACATATTACACAATCATTAATGAGGTGCTTCACCAATACCTTGATCAATTTATGGTGATATACTTTGATGACATATTTGTGAACTCTCATTATATGAAGGAATATATTTATCACTTGGATTTTATGTTCTCTAAGTTATGAGAGTTGTATGTAAAAGTTTGGAAAAGCTAAACTAAAGTTTCTTGGCCATATCATTGGCAGAGACAAGATGAAGCTAGATCCAAAGAAGGTGGAGGCCATTATTACTTGGCCTATTCTAAAGGATATGTATGAGGTGCATTGATTTCTAAGGTTGGCAAGCTATTATAGGAATTTTGTTTAGGGGTTCTCAAAGGTCACGATAGCCTTGATTACATTGCAAATGAACATGTTTCATGAAAGTGAAATGTCAAGTACTAGGAAGCCTTTCGCAAGATCAAGATGATCCTTGCTACTCAACATGTGTTGATACTCCCTAACTTCTTAAGGCTATTTGAAGTCCATATTGATGCTTTAGGTAGAGGAGTTCTCTTATAAGATAATCATTCAATGACATATGAATAATAAGCTAATGTCCATAGAGCAACTATGGCCACTGCAGGAAAAAATACATTTACCATTATGCACTACCTTTGAACATGATGACTCTATCTCTTCAATGAACTTATGGTAGTCAAAATAGACAATACTTTCATAGGATACATCTTCACTTAATCCAAATTAAAGTTAAAGAAATTTTGATGGTTGAGTTTGCTCTAGCAATTGATTTTTAGTTTGTAGATCAAGTAGGAAAAGAAATTATGATAGTTGATTCATTGAGTTGGCATCCTTTGGCATGTTTGATGGAGGTTATGAGTTAGAACCATAGCTCTTGGGTGGTGGCTGATCATAAAATTTAGAACAAAATTTAAGATAAAATGCATCATGATCAATGTGCTTATAAGTTGTTGGAGCTAGTTTGGGATGGAAATAATTCAAATTTTAGTGAATTAGAGGACTTGTTCATGTTTAAAAAAATAGAATCTATGTTTTAGAATAGGATGATTTGTATTCTTAAATCATTAACAAATGTCATAGCACTCTTTGGGTAGGCCATCTGAGGCATAAAAGACTAGTGGCATTTGTGGAGAAGAGTTTATATTGGCCAAATTTAGGGCCCACTTGTAATTGTGTGAAAGAAAGATGCCAAGTGGGAAGTCTACATCGATTTCAAGCTACTGAACATGGCAACATTCAAGGATAACTTTCTGTTGCCATTTGTTAACCAAGTGCTCAACACAATATCTGGGCATTGTTACTATAGTTTTCTAGATGGTTATAGTAGCTATAACCAAATCCAAATTGCATCGAAGAACTAAGTAAAAAAAACATTCATGAGTCCCTAGGTAACTTTTGCATATCATAAGATGTTGTTTGGTCTATGTAATTCTCCTACCACATTCTAATACCTAGTCATAAGCATTTTTCAATAGCAAATTGGTAGTGGTATGGATGTCTTCATGGATGAATTCTTCACCTATAGAGCTACATTTGGGCAAGCCCTAAACCGCCTTGAGTAAGTGTTAAAATGGTATGTTGAAACCAACTTATGGGTTAATTAACAAAAAAATCACCTCATGGTCTAGGAGGGCATTGTATTAGGGCACAGAATCTCACAAGTAGGAATTGAGGTGACCTCTAAAAAAATAAGGATCATCCAAGAAATAATCCACTAGCCAAAAATAGTTAAAGATGTTTAGTCATTCCTTGGACATACTAGCTACTATTGGTGATTCATAGATAATTTCTCTAAGATCAAAAAACTATTGGTTGAGCTAACAAAGAAAGATGCTCCCTTTGTTTGGACAGTAGAATGTGAGAAAGCATTCTAGAAACTGAAAGAGAATCTTGTAGAAACTCCAATCCTACAAGCACTTGATTGGTCCAAGAAATTGCATATCATGAAGGATGCATCAAATTATGCCTTGGGAGCTATGTTGATGCACTTAGATGACAAGAAACATCCATACTATATCCACTACACTAGTCGAAGCATTGTGGGTGCACAACTGAACTACACAACTACAAAAAAAAAAAAAAAAACTGATAGTGGTAGTGTTTACTCTAGAGAATTTCAAGCATTATGTGCTTGGGTATAAAGTGTTTATTCACACAAATCATAGTGCCATCAATTTCCTAATGAATAAGCCAATGGTGAGCCCCCATGTCATACATTGGCTGGTGATCTTGTAGAAATTCAATCTTATGATGGTAGATTGAAAGGACACTAAGAATGTGGTTGTTGTTCACTTGTCTCAGTTATGATGGGACAATAAAGAGGAAGAAAGCCCACTCTCTAACATGTTTTCTAATGAAATCCTCTTTGATAGGGCTATAACTAAACAAATGCCCAATGAGCAAAATGGTATGATAACATTCTCACCTATCTTCTCACTTAGGGGATGCTACAAACATTGGACCATCAAAAGAAATAGTAGTTTCTTCACTAGGCAAAGCATTTCATGGAGATTAGCGGACACCTCTACAAGGTGTGTGTCAATGGCCTAGTTTGTTAACCTGTCCCTAATGTTGATCCACTTTGTATTTTCTAAGATGCTCATAAAGGTCCTTGTGGAGGACACTATGCTAGGACACACATAGCCATTAAAATCCTAATGGTAGGGTACTACTGGCCAACACTCTTCAGGGATTCTCACTATTACATCGACTCTTGTGAATGATGCCAATGAGATGGTGGAATGACTACTTAAATGGAAGGACCTCAACAATGGATTCAACCACTAGAACCATTCAACATATGGGGCATTGATCTAATGCATCCCATCATGCCCATGTCAAATGGAAAAGCATACATCATAGTCACTATTGACTATTATATGAAGTGGGTAGAAGTAGCAGTTTTCATCAACTGTACATCTTTTACTACTACTTGGTCTGTACAACAAAATGTTGTAAAAAAGTTTGGTATGACATGTGCATTAATTTCTGACAATGGAACTCATTTTATAGGAACTATGTTTTGGAAGCTCATGCAATACTTTGGGGTTGAACATAAACTCACAACACCTTACCATTCCCAAGCTAATGGTCAAGCTGAAGTTACCAATAGGGAAATTACAAGGATACTAATAAGAACTGTTAGCAAGTATAGGAAGGACTAGAGCACAAAACTAAATGATGCCCTTTGGGCCTACTGCTCAACTTGGAAACTTCCTATAGGCTACTCTCCCTCTGAGCTTATGTATGGAAAACCACCAATACTTCCTATTCAATTTGAACTGTGTACACTTTCTACAACTTATGACCTTGACCTTGACTTAAGTCTAGCTCAAAAAGAGCAATTGATGAATCTCAACTTGCTAGACAAAAACCAATTAGTGGCCTTGTCATCTAATGAGTTTCATAAGACCTATAACAAAAAGCATCATGACCTAAAAATTAGAAAAGTCAAATTTCAATTGGGAGACAAGGTTTTTTACTAGAACCCCACATATGTACCTCAACAAACTAAGTTCAACACATTGTGGAAAGGACCTTATATCATTTATGAGACTTTTCCTTCTGGGGCCATGATGATTTATAGACTTGAGAGCCCAAATAAGAAATAGCTAGTCAACATCCAACAAATTAAACCTTTCCATGAGCATACACTAGCTAACACAACAAGCACCTCATCTAATGGACAACCATGCTCCATATTTCGGATCTCCTCCTTTCAACTTAGTCATGGAGGAGATAGCCACTCATGCTAATCATACAAAGTGACTCCTCAGTTTTTCAACACTTTTGTTTTACACATTTTTTCTTTTACAACTTTTTGGTTTACACATTCTTTATTTTACATCTTTTTATTTTTATGTTATTAATATTTTCTAATCTTTGTTTTATACCATCATTAGTATATTTGATATTTCTTAAATATTTTCCATTTTTTTTATATTTTCTTTTATTTGGTGTGATTTTCTAACTTTTTGATAATAAGTGCTAGGTATATTGGTAATGCATTACTTGATGGTGGTATGTACTGTTTTTGTTATTTGATTGTTGGTGTTTGGTTTCTAACTTTGAATTTCATTACAGATAATTAGGACATGATTTCTTTTCATGCAATAGGCAGTGAGTCCACAACATCCACAAATTTACAAACTTTATGGTTTTTCTTATTTTGGAAACGTGTAGTCCCTTTCTCATTAATAAAAATTTAATAAATCTATGACTTTGGTAGTTTTTTGAAATTGGGAAGGATTCAAAGATTTGAATAGGGTGTGGCTTCAAGGGGATTTAGTATTCTTTGTGCTTTTCTATTTACTTGGGTGCATGCGTGTTTTCATAAATTTCTTACCATTTCATGTCATCCAACAAAAGGAAGTTGAATAAGTCCTTGCATGGTGTGGTTCTCATCAGAAAAAAAATGATGATAATTCAAAGCACAACCCTTAGAAAAAATAAATGCATGTATCTTTGCATGGTATGGTTCCCATTTCAAAAAAATAGAAAAAACAAAAAAAAAACAATGGAAATTCAAAGCACATTCCTTAGAATCACTGGTTATGGGACTAGTCCCCTTTAACTAAGGCCTTTCTCACTTCCTACTTCTTCTCTAATTTGGAATAGTGGTTTTTCTATGGGAGCACTCTTATGTCTCAGGGGATGGATTAGTCTTATAATGTTGATGCGAAGTCACTAAACATGGTTGGTTTTGGTCTAGACTAAGGATGGATCCTATCAAGTTATTTAACCACAAAATCCAAAAGGGACTTCATGTGACCATAATTAGGAACTCCATTCCACTCTCTCTCTCATCAATCTATTCTTTCCATATCTCACCTTACTATTGATTTCATGTTCTTGATTTGATATCTTGGTTTTATGTGTCAGAATTCTTAGTTAGTTTCTTCCAGGTTTCTATACTTAACCTTCTATACCCATTAATCATCCACAGAGCTCACAGACTCTTTGGTTTAAAGTTATGCAAGGGCATAAGAGGCCTGTGCCTAATTTGGGGAGGACCCACTTGCAGATCTTTTGGTTGGATTAGTTAAGTTCTTTACCCTTAGACATTCTTACAATCAAATTCTCTTTTGTTTACCCCATCAATGACATCCAATTATACACATCTTTATAATAGTTTTTAGTGAATTCTTCTTTTCATTGTTGTGAATTCTTATACCTTCCTCAAACATTTCCTTGTGTTAAATATTTTTTGATTTAATGGACCGCTTGTCTATTCTACTCTATTTGTTAGCCTTTCTGCTAATAATACTGAAGAAACCAATCTACCATAATCACAACTTAGCTAAGTATAACCATCGACGAGACAAGGAATTTCATCACTCTATGTTACACATTGCATACTAATTCATGATTTTGTTGTGATTGCAATGAGAAGCATGGACTAGAACCACACAATGAGGACTGTTTATGATCATAGGATCTATTTTGTCTTTCTTGTTCTCCTCCTTCCAAAGAGGTGTTGGATGTTAGTTATATCCAAGGTGTTCACTTCTCTTATCATGAACACCCCATTCTATAAAAATTGTAATTCCGTACACTTGGGCACTCAGAGTCTATTTTTTTCATTTGAGTTAATTTCTAATATCAATCAATAATTTCATACCTACCCAATATGTTATGTTGTAATGAACTTGTTCCTCATTTTCTACACTCGAGGATGATTTTTCATTTAGTCATGGAGGTATGATGAGTCGCATTTTATGTTGGCTCCAACATTGGGTACGTGACATCGCATACACGATGTTGGGGTCTAGTTGTGACATCACATATGCAATGTTGAGGGTGTATACCACAAAGCTATAAATACAACACCTAGGCTTCAATTTTCATATTAAGTTTTTGGTCTTTCTTAGTTAGAGTAGCGAAGCTCTTGCCATTTCTTTTCTTTAGAGTTAGAATATTTTCTGAGTGCCCGTAGAAGGAGTCTAAGTGTATATGGTTCTTTATTTGAGTACTAATGTACCTAAGTACAATAGTGTGATGGGAATAAAATGAACTCTTTTAAAAATCATTGTAGCACTAAGAATAGCTTAATATTTTCTTTAATGAATTTTACTTTCTAAATGAGGAACAAGTTCATTACAACATAACATATTGGCAAACAAGTTCATTACTACATAACATAATGACTAGCAAGTTCATTCTACCCAATGTTGACTATATTGACAACATAAATTTTAGTGTGATGGCATGAGTTGCAGGCAATAGATGGTGCATGGTGTGGTTAGCATGGTGGCTAGCAACAATAGGTGACCAACAGCTAGTGATAGGCAGGTAGGTGGAAGTAACCATAAATAGTAGAATTGACGATCGGCAGTGGTCATGTGGGAGCTACAAGTGACATGTAACAGGTGTGAATAGTGGTGGCAAACAATGACATAATAGCACTATGCATGTGTGTTAGCAAGTGGGATTCTTCTCTCTAATAGTGATGGGAATGGCACATGGCTAGCGATGGCAATTGATTATCAATGTTGCATATAGTAGTGTGTGGAAGTTGGTATCAAAGTCAATAGCAATGGCGAGAGCCGACGTTGCAGTCTATAGGTGTGCAGCAAAGTTAATAGTAGCATAGGGAGATCTTGGGGGTCTCTCTCTCCCTCTCCCTCTCTCTTAACATTTTCAAGTGTTGATGAGTGGCAATAGTCATGCAAGAGCCATAGGCGGCATGTGGTAGGCACAAATAGGGGAAGTCTCTCTAGATAGTAGTGAGAGGCGAAGCATATCTATGAGTTGATAATGGCTTAGGCAAGAGCAATGGAGACATGTGGGGTGAAGATCTCTAGGGGCACTCTCTTGGACACTTTGAAGGTCTTCCTCTCTAGAGTAATAGTAGGGGCATTAGGACTGGGGATGTGCACCAACAATGATAGATGATGCACAATGGTAGGAGACATTGTAGACAATGCATGGCAGTAGATGGTGCACAGAGCATGCCAAAAACTAGTGGCCAGTAGCTAGTGTCTAGTAAGAACTAGCACCAATGGTAGTGCGACATCGAGATTGGTAGTGAGTAGGCACACATCAATAGTGGTAACAGATGGCAATCAGCAAGTGATAGCGCATGGTGTCAAATTGTAGTTAGTGGGTGGTAGTGCACGACATCAAATGTAACCAGTGATAGGTAATAGATGATGTGTCAATGCAAGTTGACTAGTAGTCGCAAGCTAGTGCATTAGTGGTGCATGATAATAATAGTAGATGTTGTAGGGAGCATCAGCAATCGGTAGGCAAGTGGGCATAACTAGCAACCTACGTGGCAGCATGCAGCATGACCAAGAATGTTTAACGGTCAACTATCAATAGCAACAACAGTGGCGTGAGGACGAATAGTTGTGCATGGTAGTCAATGGTCAACTACAGTAGTGTAAGAGATGGCACACATCAACAACTGGTGATAGTAGCCTTAGCTTAGCTAAGCCACCAAAAGTTCTTACATTTGCACTTACTTTAAGCTAAGTTATGTCCAATTCTATTATTTTTTTATGAAATAAGCTCTCTATGTAGTGGTTTAAACATAGAACCCATTTACCTTTGAACCTAGATTAATCCTGTTGCAACTATTTTTTGCTTTAATTCCACATTTTATTAATCCCTAAGTTTTATTATTGCAAATTTAAAAGCAAACGGTTGTCTTTTTGTGAAAGTTATCTTGAACTACCCTTTATATATCACTGTTGAAATTTCTTAACTTACTAGCATCTATATATGTTATGAAACACCACATTACCCAACCAATTGAGACTGTTCCTAGGTTTTCATACCCATATAGGAGGTGCCATAGGCAATAGTCTCCTTAAACAAGTTTTTTTTGGATGTTAATGTGTCTAAAATGTACACATCAACAACTTTTTGGCACTAGAAGAAGGGTCATTTTTAGCCTTTTTTTTCCATTTTTTGAAACATCAATTTTTCCTTCTTTTTTTCTTGTACTTTGAACTTTTAATTTCCTATTTCAATTTTCTTTCTTGGTTACCCAAAAATTTTATTATCCATTTCCTATCTTGATGAAAATCATTTATTTTCCAAAATCCTAAACCTTCTTTTCCCAGTTTTGATTTTGGTGGTCCTTACCTTAGTCCTAACTTTGGTGAGCTGGTTTTCATTAATTATTCAGTTTTAAATTTACTTTTCTAAATTTTTCATTTTCTATTTTTATTTCAAGGTTTATATTTAGCAATTTCAGTATATTATTTTTAAAAAGTAATAATATTTAAATATTTAAATATTTTCTTTAATTTTTGTAGTTTATTAGCATTTTATATTTCTTATTATTTTTCATTTTATGAGCAAATCTTCCTATAGAACATCTCAACAAAGAGCTTTTACTCCTACCCTAAGTCGACTAGCTACTGGTCATTTCACTCTAAGAAAATAACAAGCTTCGCAATTTCCAAATTTTATTCCTAGAAGAACTTGAACTAGGATGGCAACCAACCAACCCCAAGCTCCCTTGGCGAACAACCCCTTTAACTTCACCAACTATCACAATATTCCTAAATCACTTCAAAACATAAATTTTTTGTTCGATCCCACAACCCCTACTAGTGATGTCTACCAACATCTACAATGTTTTGAAACCTTATTAGGCATCCATAACATTGTTCAAAATGACATAGTAGGTAGGCTATTCGTGACAACTTTTAGAAGTAAAGCCACCAAATGGTTTTTGATACTCTCAAATGCCTCTATCAACTCATGGAAAGAGTTTAAAAACAAGTTCCTGCTTCAGTTCGATAGGTTTACTAGCCTTGCCATAACATCAAGCAATTTCACAAGCTTAAGGAAAATGCCTTGGAAAAATGTCTATGACTACAATTTAATATTCCTCTATCAACTTGCTTGTGTTGAATGAGATGTGTTGCAACCTAATGGTATCCTCAATTTCTACCTCTCTACCATCAACCCATTCTTCGCTTATGCCATTAAGTTTGATTCCAACATAATGAAAATACAATGAGCAATGGCTAAAGCTATTGAGTTAGAATAAATTACCCTGATGAATAGCATTCAGACTTAATATGGGATGATAAACGTTAGCAACCCTTTGCAGTCTACGCCTTTACCACCACAAGTTTTCCCAATGAATAACACTTTGTTCCAAATGCTAACTTCCCTTCAAATGACTCAACCTACAAGTAGTTGTTTTCAAGGTCCTACATCCTCTTCATTTTTATGACCAAATACCAGTTTAAGTGATGATCAATCAAAAGCTTTGATCTAATCCATCATAAATCCAAATGGAACATCCAATCCTAATGTGTCCACTTGTCAAATATAAAACCAAATGATGAAAATATTAACTTCACTTCAAAAGCTTTCCATTGAAGTAGTTGAAATAAAGTGAAATAATAATAAAGTCCCTATACAATCCAAGAAATTAAACACATCAATTAGTGGCAATTATTGTCATCTTCATAACATTGGAAAACATTTTAAGAAAACCTGTCCTCAAGTTTTAGCATTATATGGTAACAATACCCGAAGTCAACAAAATGGAAGAACCCCAATTATGGTCTTGAACATACCTCATGAAATAGAAAATGAGGAAGTTCCTTCATTTGAACAAGTCATGGTAAGTGATCCCAACCCACATAATAGTCACTATCGTAGACTTAGTGATATTATGAATACCACACAACAACAAACTAGAAATAATCCTTATGCTCCCCCAAACAAAAGAGTTCTAGCCAAAACAACACCAATAATCAAACCAATCCATCCCAAGCAAATGCCCCACAACAACCAAACTCCCCTTCTATACCTAGAAGAACTCTAACTCAATAGGAAGCCAAAGATGAACATAAGACTTATGATCTAGTTGAGGATTTGAAAAGAGTTAAAGCCAAAATTTCAATGTATGATCTTCTATACTTTAATGAAATGAAAGATATGATTCAAAAGATAGTTCATACACCTAAAATCACCAAAGAAAAATCCCAAACCAATGAAAGGCAGGTTCATTTTGCAGAAATTCCTAATGTGTTATCAATACAAAACGCAAACAATTCCATGTCAACCAAGAATGATCAACCTCCTTCCTTGACAACTTTGATTATTTTAGGAAATAATGTTTATAATTGTTTAATGAATTCTGCAGCAACTGTTAACATCATTTCACTTGAGGTATGTGAAACATTAGGAGCACAAATGATACCACAAGTGAGAAGTGTGATACAACTCAATGGATTTAATGTACCTATAGTAGGATCATTAAAAGAAGTGAACGTACAACTTAAAAAATACCCTATGTTTACATGTTATATGAATATCTTAGTAGTTGATATGTCACCCACTTATGGTGTGCTTTTATCTAGGACTTTTGGAGCCAAGTTTGGGGGCTTCTTTAGGTTAGATTTCTTAAAACTATTAATTCCTATTAAAGAAAAATCTGAATATATGGTCATACCAAGAGAGCCTTTTTATAAACAAGTGGTAATAACTTTTGATCAACAAAAGTAATTTTTGGAAAATCAAAATACTAATCTTTATATGTGTGGATTTATTGAATTTTGGCTTGGTGAACATGTTATAAATGACCATGAGAGTGAAATTTTAGAAATAAATCCATTTGATTCTAGTGAATGTAAAGAAATCTATGAAGATACCTTGCCTTATCATCAACATGATGAAAACACATTCCTTTTGGGTGACCTACTATCTTTAGGAGAGGACAAAGATATAAATTAGATCCTAACCATTAAAACATTAGAAGGTGTGCCAAGTTTTGATGACATATCCATTGAACATATTCCTAGAGAAGAAAATTATGATCCTAATTTATTAGCTCAAATGGCCACTACTCTAGATGTCCCTTTTAGACATAATGCTTGGGATTCTAAATGAATTATTGAAAATGTTAACTCCTATTCTATTCTAGATAATATCTCTTCTTTTCAAGTTTTGATGATGATCATATTCATGAATTTTTTTTTTCAAGGGTAAATTTAGTGATTATTGTTTTAAAGTTTCTCAAATTAATGAGGAAGTTATATTAGAAGATGTCATATTTTTCAAATAAGATCATTTCTAAAATAGCAACTAAATAAGTGTTATTCGATGACTTACAAAAACTTAAACCTATTAGACCTAAGATTGAAACTTGGATGAAAGAAGAACTTGATGAACTTTTAGAATCTAAAATTATTTATCTTGTAAAACATTCAATTTGGACATCAAATTTAGTGCCTAACAAAAAATGAACAAGTGAATTACAATTATGTATTGATTTTCATGATCTTAATCATTGACAAATTGTTAAAAGATGGTTTGAAAAGAAACATGTAGGTAAAGTCTTTAAAATAAGAGATCTAGTCCTAAAACGAGATAGAGCATTTGGTCAAACAAGTTCACAAAGTGAGTTTTCTCTTATGTGGTTAGGTCCATTCCAAGTTATAGACATCATTGGCCCCAATGTTTACAAAATTGCTGATTTGCAAGGATATAAGTTATATAGAAATTTTAATGCATTTTATCTAAAGAATTCCTACCCAGGTGTCCCATGTGGACATCTAGTAGATCCTTAGTTGCATGATTTTTTTTCTTTCATCATGCATTTCATTTGTATATAGTTGTATTTGCATATTTTCCTTGCATTTCCATTGTCTCTTTCTAAGCATATTGGTTTTGGTTTGATTTGTGCTTTTCAACATGATTTTAGTAATTATTATGATCATTTGAGTTACTAGATGTTGGTCATCATAACATCATTGGAAAATAATGCAAGTATAATGCTCTATATGATATATCCTATTACTATTATATAAAATCTCTTTTATATGATATATTTCAATAATGTTATGATTCTTTCCAATCTATTTCAAGGTTTTAGTTTTATTAGTTATGTTGGATTATGGAGGATGGGATTTATACTAACTTATCATGTTATCATCATGATCATGTGAATATAGGATATGTGAAGTTGGAGAACAGTTACCCACAATTACTAGGTGACATTGAAAAACGCCTTTTTTCCTTTCATAAGTCCCAACCCTCAAGTGTGATAATCCATGACTATCCTGTGAGTAGTAGGGTGAAGTGTGTTAATCTCCACTTGAGAACCATTAGCCACCCAGGAGACCTGCTATGTTTCCATCTAGATTGTAATTAAAGGCACATACACAAGGGTTGAACTACACCATGGGCAAAATTCCCTAATGACCATGTTCTTTAGCAATGCAGCTAATCGGCCAAACTCATGTTGGAATTCCTACTTAAGAATGAAGTACACTATGAGCAAAGTTTCCTCTCTCCCCCCTCCCCCTCC
>MNCI01001670.1:107862-126165 GCA_015680685.1 Gnetum montanum | reverse complement strand
AAAAAAAGAAACAAAAGAAAAAGAATAGGGACCATGTTCATCAGTAGTGTAATAAGTTCTTAAGTGTGATGGGGTCTAGCAGCAATCCTCACCCTAGTCTCCATTTCCCTTTTGAACCTATTTTTCCAAAATTCAAGAAAAAAAAAAGAAATGAAATGAAAGAGTCATAAGGAAAAATCTAAAAGTTGTGGCTAGCTATGATCAAAGATAAGGTTATGTTCTTCATTAAGCTTGTCATAAGTCTTTTGTTCAAAGTAGTCCACATACTTTTACTTTACCTTGTGAGAGGATTGGGAATGAGATCTTAGTTATATATATATATATGTAGTTGAAGTTATGATTTAAAAAGAGTATATGTTCTGATCTTGATTAAGTAAGATGGTGTGGTAAGGGTGGTCCATGTTTAGTTCTCTCTTGATTATATGATTATTTTAACCATGTTTAGATTAGTATAGCTTGCTTTCAAATTTCAATTTGTCTATGTTTTATGATTTTTTTGATCCTCTATCTTTTGCATCTCTTCTTAAAATTTCTATGGTTTTGTTGTTCCTTAGACTTGCATGTAATTTCTACTTTAGGGGCTAAGTGTTGAGGCCAACATCCCATCTTAGGCACAAGGCCACGAACATTAAATCCCATGAAACCACTAACATAATCTTATCTACATAGGAGAGTTTGCATATGTCATAGATAATACAAATATCTTTGTAGTAAAGACCGATGATACATCACGAAGTCAAACACAAAGCATTAAAATTGAACTTAACAATGGTTATTAGATGTTGTTTCCATTGATGATTCGTCAACCCACTCTGCGTATCGAATGCCCTATAAACTAAGTAAACCTCATCTTGTCATTAATGGCAGTGTTGCAATTATTAATGGTGCACACGTTAAACATAGATTCTAACCTACCATCCCTACACATTCCCATAAAATCCTAATGGTGACACATGAACGATGATGGTGGTAGAGATGTGGGGATGTGGGTGATGCGACGTGGTAGCAAAAATGGTGTAGTGGAAGATGTGGGGTGGTGGTAACTAGCATGACCTTGTGAACATGGGTGATAGTTGTCGACATGAGCATTCAATGCCACTGACTAGGAGCTACTATAAAAGTAGTAGGAGAGGATGTTGCAATGAGCTAGTGGTCTTTCTCTCTATCTCTCATGGGTTGAGTGGTGTTGCACGAGTTGCAAGTGGTAGATGGGGATGATGAATGGTGACATTAAAGGAGAAGGGTGGTCTTTCTCTTTCTCTTTTGTGGGTCAAGCAGTGTGGCACTAGCTACAAGTGGTAGATGACATGCAACATGGTTAGTATGGCAATCAGCTATAGTGGGTCACGAACAACTAGTGATGGGTAGGTAGGTGGGAGTAACTATAGATAGCAATGTCTACAAGAATCAATGAGCGACAATGGTCATGTGAGAGATGCAAGCAACACGTAGCAGGCATGAATGATGACATGATAGCATTGTCCATGTGCATCAGTAGGTGGCCTCCTTCCCTCTAGTAGTAGTGGAAGCGACATGTCACTAGTAGTGGCAGCTAACTATCAACGACATGTACAATGGCACATGGTAATCAATGTCAGATTCAACAGTAGTGACAAGAGTCAACGTTGTGGTCTGTAGGTATGCAATAGTAGGCATTAGAATTAATAGTGGCGTAGGGAGATCTCGATGGTCTCTCTCTCTCTCTCTCTCTCTCAATGTCTACAAGCATTGACGAGTAGTGACAATCATGCGGGAGTCGTAGGTAGTGTGCAATAGGTGCAAACAAGGGGGGTCTCTCTAGCTAGCAATGAGAGGCAGAGTATGTCTGCAAGTTGACAAGGGATCAGGTAGGACCAGCAGTTGTGTGTGGGGCAAAGATCTCTGAGGGCACTCTCTTGGGCACTCTAAAGGTCTCCCTCTTTGGAGTAGTGGTAGGAACACCAAGGCTAGTAGTGCATGTGAACGACAACAGATGACATGTGTGAATAGCAGTAGACTACATGCGCAAACAGTAGCAGATGATGCATGGTAGTAGGAGATGTTGCAGAAAACATGCGGTAGCAAATGGTGCATAGAGTGCATTAGCACCTAGCAGCCAATAGCTAGCCGGTAGGCAAAACCAGCACTAGTGGCAACACGATGTTGAGACTAGTGGCGAGCAAGCACATGTCAACAGTAGTAGTAGATGGTGGTCAACAGGTGATAGCACAGTGCATGAAATGGTAGTCAGCAGGTGGTAGCGCATGGCATCAGATGTAACCAATGGCAGGTGGTGGATGATGTGTTAGTGCATGGCAACTAGCAATGGCAAGTTAGCATGTCAACAACAACAGATGTTGCAAGGGGTGTTAGTAGTCGAGAGGTAGGTGGGTGTAACTAGCAGCCTACATGACAACATGCAACAACAACAACAGACATTGTAGGGGGCATCCACAGTTGGTAAGCTGGTGGGTGGAATCGACAACCTATGTGGTGGTGCGTGATAGCAACAGCAAACATTGCAGGGAGTGTCAGTGGTCAACAAGAAAGTGGGCATAACTGACAGCCTACGTGGTGGCACACAGTGTGAATGATAGTAGTTAGTGGTCAATTGTCGACAATAACAATAGCGGCATGTGAGGAATGACAATGGATAACAGCGTGTGTTTGCAACTGATGGTAGTAGTGGTAGCAGTGGTGCAAGTGTGAATAGTGGTGCATGGTGATCAATGCTCAACTACAGTAGTGTCAGAGGTAGTGCATGTTAGCAACCAATGGCGATAGCCTTAGCTTAGCTAGAGCCACCAAAAGTTGTTACATTTGCACTCGTTTTGAGCTAAGTTATTGTCCCATTCTATTATTTTTTATGAACTGATGTCTCTGTGTTGTGGTTTAAACATAGAACCCATTTACCTTTAAACCTAGATTAATCATGTCATCAACTATTTTTTGATTTAATTCCATGTTTTATTGTTCTCTAAGTTTTGTTATTGGAAATTAAAAAACAAACAATTGTCTTTCTGTCAAAGTTATCTTGAACTACCCTTTATATTTCCCTATTGAAATTGCTTAACTTACTAGCATCTATAAACGTTACAAAACACCACGTTGCCCAACCAACTAAGACTATTCCTAGGTTTCCGTACCCATATAGGAGGTGCCCTAGGCAATAGTTTCCCTAAATGAGTTTTCGGGTGTTGATGTGTCCAAAATGCATCAATAGGATGTTCCACCAAGAAGTTGATGTCCAAAGATGGAAAATCCCACTAGGAAGTTAAATATCCAGACTTAGAACATCCTAACAGCTTTGGTGTTCTCTTACTTTTAGTTGAATAATTTTAAGAACATGTAATAATCTAGGTAGTCTTTAGTTTGCCAAGTTTCAATTAAGCCTACAATATCAGAAGATGTAGAAAAATTTACGATACACAAGTTGGGAACCTATCTATCACCTCATCCTTTAGTATCAACACAACCACAATGAAAATCTCTGCATGGGTAATAACTACATTTTTGTCTTGAGTTCAAATATGCTAGCGTTGGAACCCCTCTAGCTCTTTTAACCTTCAGCATAATTAGGGAACTAATCCTTATGTATTGACCTAGCAACATTTCGAAGCTTCTATGTATTGTTTTAAAAATTGTTTACATAACTCAGTACTTGTAATAACTTTGCATTGCCAGCCTTCCAAACCTCTCTACCTGTTTTAACCTTTAGCCCATTTAAGCAACTATCATTTAGCTACGTCCTTGTTTGCCCAAATTCTGTAAACGTAAGTGCTTATGGAGCTGGAAACTCTTAGATAACTGGAAGTCATGTTTACCATGCTGGAAATTCTTAGATGATTGGAACTCATTTCTACTGTACTAATTTGTGTCCTGCTCATTTATCCGTCTACACAATGAGACGATCAGATCCTGTATTTTTATATGATTTATTACGTAGTTTCTCAATAACATTGTTTTTAGTTTCAACCTGTAAACCTTCCAAGCGCTTTTTTATTCACGATGCAGTAAACGTTTTGCTTATTAAATCTCTGAGTAATTTTTTCTTACAAATATCGACCAATTTGTGAAGGCCTTAGGTGTGAACTTGCATTAGAGATAGCTTCAACATGCGAGCTTCACATATCTCCATTCAAGAAAACACTTTTTGAGGTTTTACCTTAAAAGTCAAGAAACATTTTCGTTGCTAGACGTGGAATGCCTAGTAGTCTAGCGCCAAAATCGTAAACGATTTGACTGCAAAATTTCCACACACGTCCATCTCCCTTTATTTTTGCAGACGTCACATGACTGCCCGAGCATCCCTACCCAATTCTGATTGCGACATGGGCTGCTCCTTCCAACCCAAGGAAATTTACCTGCAAAATCAAAGTCATGTTTCAGAGTCCAATGTTGCAGAGGAAAGAAATAGCCCATGAATCTTCCACGGCAGCCATGAAAGGACGTGTGAAAAAGAATCTCTCCTCTGTCGTATTCATATGTAGTTTCACAGGAACTTCACTTTGCTTTTTTAGGAACCAGGAAAAGAGTAGGAGGCCCAGAAAAGAACAGTCTTTGTCTGGAATCGGAGATTTCCACGATCGTAGTCTTCGTCGTCATGAGCGATTGCGGTGCCACGAAATTTCTCAGTAATGTCTGCTTGACAAAAGCAAGTTGTGGCCCACCTTATAACGCGGTTTGCGTTGTTCAGTCAGTTTTCCCTCACGCGTAGTCCCCAGACGCCTCTCTAATTTAGTAATTTCTCGTCCTGTTCTTAGCATCCATGGTTGCAGATTATAAATTGAATGCTTTTCTCCTCGCTGGGATCAAAGTAATGTAATTTCCCACTTAGGCTACGATGCACGCCAAGTTCTTAGGCCCTGAACGCTGTGCTGCACATGAAGATCATGGGAAAGATTTTCCCGGTTTTAGATTTCAACCCACGGAGGAGGAGCTGGTGGGTTTTTATCTCCGCAGAAAATCTCAAGGAAAGCTGCCGCATTTCGGGTATATACCGACGATAGATTTTTACCGGTATGAACCATGGTGCCTGCCCAGCTGCGGAGAAAAGGATAATAAATCCGCCAAGTATTTGTATTTCTTCGTTGAAAGGAAACATGAAGCATGGATGAGGAAGGGTGGGAGGCTTAACAGAGTTACTGCTGCTGGATACTGGAAAGCCACAGGATCTGAGCGTTCCATCTGGGACGATTCCACAACGCTGCTTGGGTACAAGAAGACCCTGGTTTTCTACCTCGGTAGAGCGCCCAAGGGAGTTAAGACGGACTGGATCATGAATGAGTACAGGCTTCCTCATGCAGAGGTTAGTTAATTAGGTAATTACGTTCATATTGTTAGTAATATACTAATATGCAAAACTGGCTATATGTAATATGTATCATTTGTCGGTCAGAGCAGGTTGAAACTATGTTACAAGGAAGCTTACTGTTTCAGGTGTACGTTGTTTTAGAATTCAGTGGGGACAAAGAAATTTAATTTTCAGTTTTTCACCAGTCGGTAGAATTGTATCATTCATAGAACAAAATATATAATCACATTAGTTCAAAATAATTTTACAGTTTACAATTTTCCTTAAGACATTAGTTTAGTGATAATAGTGCAAAACGTTGAGTTTGCAATACAATAATTATTCAACTTCAGCAATTGTATTAAAGTTTTCTGCGGTTATTGTATTTGAAACTAGTTTACTATAGTTTAGCAAAAGGTGAGGATTTTGTGGCCTTAACTTCTCTTAAATACAAAATACTGTTGATGAATAGAAGGTTGCATCATGTTGGATAAGTCTTGGCTCTAGTACAGAAACTCCCACTTTACTCCTGCTTGACAGAGTAATGAAATCGACATGAAGTTAGCCAAAACCTAAAAAGTGATAATTAAGCTTGTAGTTTTGTACTGACACAAAGTATATGTTATGGTTTTGCTCAGAATGAAGTGGTTTTGTGCCGGATCCACAAGAAGGCGAAGTCACAGAAATGGCTGGAGAGGCAGGCTTTTCTCAAGGCTGACTTGGAACAACAACAATATAGCAACCATTCTTGCCATGCAGTGTGTGCTTCTGCTATTACTCGTTCAGACAGCAAAATCAGCAGCAGAAAACCTCAAAACATTGTTGAAGATTATGCCTCCAATGGCCGCTGCACGTCTACCCTATCATTTTGTGCTACTGATGTGCACCCAAAAACTGAGGACCTTGGTCTGGAAGTCCCTACCTTATTTGCTGACGTGTGGGATGACATGTTTGCTGACTCAACTACTTTGTTTGATCCACCTCATGTCTCGTTGTCCACGGATTCTCCCGCGTAACCTTAAGTAGCTGACGTAGTATAGGTGCAGCTTCCCTGTATACAATCTCCTTTGTCTGGTGAAAAGGCCAGATTGGACTAATGGTTTGAGCTATATTTTAAGATCTCATGAGACGATATAATTTAAGTTAATTGAGATTATTGTAAACAGTAAAATTCTAATCATGAACGTTCATAAAATGAACCTCCCCAGCACTTTACTTAACTTAGCATATAAATCGCAAGGTAAACATTCCTTCCTTAAGGAAGAGCATGAGATTGGTTAGGCGTTTAGTAAGGTATAGTTATTTGCTATGCTTTTTGACTTATAATTTTCAAGGGAATGGTATAATCACGGTCATGATGGTGAGATATAACTAAAATTAACATTGAGATGTTAGCTTATTGGTAAGACACTTGATTTGAAATGTCCAAGTCATGGGTTTGATTTTGGTGGGCAATGCTAAGTTATGAAGTTTTAATTGAAGTATATACATTGGCGGTGCACCTATATTGCAATTATTTTGGGGTTCCGACACATAGCTAACATTGAGTTATATTTGATATATCTTAATAATGGATATAACTAGCTTATATATATATATATTGGCCAAGATGATTTTTTTTTAAAAAAATGATGTTAACCAAGCCTGACTATTGAACGAGGTAACAAGATAATTAAAAATGAAATCATTCATCCTTCCTCTGTATCTCTACCACTTACCCAATTTAGTTTTACCCTCTTAGTCAAGTTTACTCTTTCTTTGTTTGTTCATGGCATTTTTGAGCAATAAATCTCTTGCATAAATAACGCTCAAAAATGGCATGAACAAACAAAGAAAGAGCAAACTTGGTCAAGAGGGCAAAACTAAATTGGTTAAGTGGTAGAGAAATAGAGGAGGGATGAGTGATTCCATTTTTAGTTATCTTGTTACCTCATCTAGTAGTTGGGCTTGGTTAACATCAATTTTTTTAAAAATCATATCGGCTATATATATATATATATAAGCTAGTGGAGCGGTTTTGCAGGCTATGAGTAGAATTTAATTATTTTTTTTATTTTTTAAATTATCATCACTATTTGCATTCCAAATAATATATACTAGTAAATATAAATTGGTTAAAATAAAAGTTTATATATTTCATATATGTTGATGAAGGAATACATTGTACACTTATTGCAATAAACATTACAGAGTTGTATAATAGGATTGAGTAAAAGGCAAAATACAATGATAACTGTGAACTCAATATGCCTAATCCTCCAATTGAGCAAAACAAACTTCCTGTGCAATTCTACTTTGGAGATGTTTAACATTTGAAATCTTTCTATATCTTTGCATAGAGAAAAGAAGATGAATCTTCAAAGAATCAATGGTCTTGACTCTAGATAATGCAACAAATGTTAGACCTATAACTTCTCTTGAACCAATGTCAATAGTAGCCTTATCTAGTATCATTCCTTGAGATTTATGAATAGTCATGGCCCATGCCAATCGTAATAGTAATTGACAAGATGCTCCTCAAACCATAGGTATAATTGGCACATGATGAGGATTACCATTATCAAAGGCACATTCGATGTAGGAGTCAAAATCAACAATAACATATGATGGAAATGCAGGTGGTTGTTTACCTTGAGGATACTGAATACTATGAATCATGCTAAGTGCATCATTCACCAATCCTACTCAAGCCAAAGGTTAACTATGAGCATTACCCTTGCACCTTCACATATAAGCAAAGATTGCTTTATATCCTCACCATCAACATCTAAGATTTTGAATCCATAGAGATCTCTATTTGCTACACATAATGCAACAGGTCTTTGCATTGTTCGTAACATCTTCTTATTGTGTGATTGGACTTTATCCTTTATATCATATAAGTGCATTGATTTTTCAAAATCATCTAATCCACTCAATGTGGATGGAAGATCCATTCGAGTAGCCAAGAAATTATAATCTTCATCATGGCTTTCTCCTTTTCTGATATGCATCAATACTTTTATGAATCATTGTTGTTGAGGATCATTTCCAAATTGATGAAAAATTGTACTTAAAACAACAAATGTATCAAATGATTCCCAAACCCCTATAATATCTAGATTTTTGGATGCATAAGGCACAACATCAAGCATAAGAGGAAGCTAACTCAAATTACCTATCAATATAACTAATCTTCCTCCAAAAACTTCATTGTGATGTTCTAGAAAAATTTCTTTTAGTCATCTATTAATGCTTTGTAATAACCTTCCTCCCACAAAACTCATTTCATCAATTATTATATATCTTACCTGTGATAGTTGATGTTGTATACTTATCTTTGTAGATGAAGAGAGTTTTTTGTAGGCACCTATTTCAATGTTTAAACTAGAATGAATGGTTGTTATGTTAATGTTAAATGCTACAACTCCTGTGGGTGCCATTACAATTAAGGCATTATGTTTTTCATTGTAGTATTTCATGAAATCATTACAAAGCACACCTATGAGAAATGATTTTTCCATACCAACTATTCCCTAGATAATCATTCTTAAAGGGGAAACAACTTCATCTATTGACTATGAAAACATCATGTGGCCTACAATTTTATTGTAGCACTTCTTTTGCTTTGCAGCCAACTTATCAGAATTGTAGGCACTATAGTTCTAACCAATAACAATCATGGACCAAGATGATTTATTGTTGGCAATAAATCTTGTAGCAAATTTTGCAACATCCTCTCCCAGATACTGTAATGTTTAGTTATGCATTCCATCAACATCTCATAGCCCAAGTATCTCCACTTTTGTTATCTAAAAATGACCTGTTGATAAGAGATGATGATTGAAGATTTCAAAATCATATTCCTCATGATCTTGCACCTAAGGAGTTACATCTACAAATTGTCTTTCTTCATCCAAACCTCATTGGAATTTTTCTTCAGTATTAATCTTTGATGCTACATATAGATGTTGAATAGACAATCACTTCATTTCAATATCCTCATCATTAGAACCAAGATCTCAGTTCACATATCTTAATAGATAATGTAACAACATCATAGCCCAATAGTATTCAATCCATTTTTGTTCTCTTTGCTTTGGTGGGATGAGAAAATTGGGATAATATCTAACAATAGCATTTGGCTATGGGTGATGCAGATTCCAATTTGGGTTGGAATTATTGTTCATGTTGCAATTGTACTCTTTAAAGGCTTACAACAATGAGACACCCTCCATTGAAATTAGACATTTCTGATACATATTAATAAGAGTTGTGTAGTTTTCAGCTTCATCAGTTTCATCTTAATTAACTTGAACTTTTTTGTACACCTCTCAAGAAACATTGAGTGTGCAGAAAACACGACTATAGTTTACCAAAGTGAAGCTCATACAACATGTGATAGACCTCCATAGCACCAATGTCTCTATCTACAGTAGCATCCATCATGAGCCTTCTATAGATTGATAAAGCATCTTCATGAGGATCCCTTGACTCAGAAATTTGCAATAACATGTCACAAAAAGATTGTGATTTCTTCTCTGTTTTAGCTACATATTTCATGATATATTTTATGACAACATATCATGATATTATTGGCTAAAAATCTGTATTTTCCCTCCATGTCTGAAGCACCATTCTATTATGAACATTAAGCCTCAAATCATTTCTTCGAGGAACATAAGTAATCTCATTATTATTTTCTAAATCTCTCTAAAGAGTTAATTCTAAAGATAATGACCAAGGAACATTGTGCCTAGAATTGAAAAATACGAAAGTTGAATATCTATATATTTTTTCCCATGATAAATTAAATTTTACTTAATAAAAATGAATGTAATGGTGAGGAAATAGTAATGATACAACATTTTGATTAGAAAGTGGAACCTACAAACTTCTTTGTCATTACGTTTTCGTAAGAAAGCACCAGGTTTGCATACAGTATGTCTTTGAACAACATTAAGCAAATTAGCATAATCAGTTTCTAGATCCATACATTGTAGTTGTTCAGTAGTCAACTCCCATGGATGACGTAACATATTTACACGTAAAGCCTAAGTGAGAAGACAGATTGAAAAAAGTAATAATGGAGAAATTAATATCTTTGTATTCTAAGCAATATCAGCAAAAACACTTTGTGTAAAGAATAGAAAAGATAAATGAGAACTTACTTTACTTGGATGTCCATTAGCTGTAAATCTTGGATTCCATGCATTTGTAATTGAATTAAAAAATTCCTTTGCCCTAGGCATAATGTGAGGATCATTATGGTCGAGCGCATCTACCTTTGGAGCACCTTTTATCCATAGGAAACCATGGACATGTGGAGATCTGCGATGTTGCCACTCATATCATGTCCAATAGTCAACAACATGGAACTCATTCATCAAAACTATTTTAAGAAAGGCAATGTGATGATGATGCATGAACTCTACATCTATATGCAGATTTTCTATGATATTACTTTGCCTCCAACGTTTGAGTTCTAATGAGTTCTCAGGTGGATCTCCTTCCATCAAATTATGTAACTCAGGCCAATAGAGATCTACTGCACTCAGAGTAAAAAAAATAGTAGGTGTTCTCAATTGATTCACCATGTTAGTTAGCTCTACTTTACATTTTCTCCAATAAGATGGTGTACCACAAATGGATGTACCATATCACATTAAATTATCATCAATGACATGTGATGGAGCATTATTCAATTATTCTCATAGTTCTTCAATAGTTATGGGTGCATCAACAATATTTTTTTAAAAAGATACAACAGTATATTTCATTGCCTATTTCCTTCTAATGATATTATAAATACAATACTTACAAATAAATCACACATCATTGCTTAAATGTTATAAAAAACATTATGAATAATGATAGTAACAAACAAATGGAGAATTAATATTAACCTAAATTGCTTGTGGCATCCATATCTACCATCTTTGTAGCAAATAAGATGTTTTACATATTCATGCAGTTTGACATCTTTAGGTATTTGCTCAAGAAAATCACATTTTCCTTTAGGAAAAAGACTTGGAAATGCCATCGTAAACAACTCCATCATGTTAAACTCATTAATAGGAGAACTAGACATAAAAGGCCACTGAGCAACATTTGAATCCTACAAGGATGGATTATGCATTCATGCTCTTATCTAATCAATTTCCTTTCTTACAATTCTAGGATGTTGTACAATTGATGATGTGTGACCGATAATGTTTTCTTCATCTATCTAAAGCAAAGGACCTTAAAATTGCAATCTCATTTCTCCATCCTTTTCTAACAATGGAATATAAGGAATGCTATGGAAGATGTTAACATCACCGATATCAACAACATCTTCTAATGCATGCATATCAATCTCGGCATTTTGATAGTACGGATCATTTGCCTTCTTAAAAATAAAATCTTCATAAACCTGTCTCTTGTTGATAATGAAATTATTCTTGGTGCCCATTTGATATGCTCTTCTTAATATCAAGAAAGGGATATCTTTACTTCTAAGAGGAAGTCTTTTAGTAATATGTGTAACATCTTGAGCAAAGCTAATTTTGTGACCTTTATACTTGAACTATCCACCAACTACATGTGTAACTTGTAAAATGGGATTGATTTTTGTAATTAACATTTCTTCAACCTCAATTACATAGCCTAGGATAGGTGGTTGGATACCAGGATCCATGTTATTTTCAACAAAAAATCATTTGATTTCACAACTAAAACTGTCAAGAATATTATACTTCTTTTCATTAATGCACCTATTGCATGTGGGTCCTCTACTTCTAGTTGAATCCAATAATATGCCAAGAAATATTTTGTTGCATACATTGCAAAAACATGGATTTGCAAAACTTATAACTGCAATATTAAAATTATGTACTACTTGAGCAATTCCTGTACTTGACTTTTGCAATCTTGGAAAAGACTGAATTGGTTCTGAAGAGGGAATTTCCATTGTTGGTGCATTGGCAACATTTGTAGCTTCATTTATTCAATGAAATGAATTTTCCTCTTATTGGCGTTGCCTCCTTTGGTGCTCACTTTCACTGTAATGTGGTTGTTCTTGATCTTCTTGCAATTTCTGTTGTTCATCATGTGTGATTTTTGGAACAGATGTTGCTTGATTAATAGGCACAAATGCATTTCCAATGTCCTACAAAAAATATTTCAAAATTTAAACTAAAAATTGAATTAAAATATGCACCAACTTGAGTATGGGCAAACACTAACCTACATTTCTTCTTGATTATTTACATTATTAGTATCAATAATGTGGATCATTGCATTGGATCAATTTCCAAGTGATGAGAGGGGATTTGAAATTGACGCAACCTAAAAAAATATATGCAATGTAAGTATGTAAATAAAATGAAAATATTTCACTATGATAAATATTTTTAAAAAAATATTAAAAAATGCATAAATTACATACTCCTAAATTTTTTAGAATTAGTTGTCATTCTCATTCATGTCATTTTGCTTCTCGTTTTAGAAATCATCTTCTCTCCTCTACAATCATTGATTTTGAATTTTTAGTTTTCTATAATCCATGGTCGTTCTCTGCCTTGGCCATGCCCACGTGCACGCCCACTGCCATGACCTCCATGAATCACATTACTTGTTGTAGTAGATGGTTGTTGTTGCTGATCTTGAAGAGAGTGTTCTTTGCCTTCTCTATTGGGACTAATAGTATCAGGCTCCATGTTTCTGAAAATGCACGAATTCCAATTTTGCACCTCTTAATCTTGTAACACGATGCCTAAGTTCAATATCTATAAATACTACATCACACCATAACTGTCATCACCTTAATTATTGTCATGATCGTAACCATCATTGCTTTTGTTAATAATAAATATTCATTATTACCCATTGTTTATAATAAAAAATATTCATTATTACTGTAATCGTAACCTTCACCATTTATAATAATAATAACTAGTTAATATTACCCATCATTTATAATAATAAATTTTCATTATTACCCACATCGAGGCCTATGTGTGAGGGAATACAGAGAGATGAATGGGGAGCCCAGGGATCAAGGGGCATCAATCGAATAGAGATTTAGCTCCCCTGCAGTGACTCTTTGGCTTCCTTACATGTGGTGCATGCACATGATAAAATGCAAAGAGATGAATGGGGAGCCCAAGGGTTGGGGGCATCAATTGAATAGAGATTCAACTCCCTTGTAGTAACTCTATGGCTCCCCTGCACATGGTGCATGCACGTGAGAGAATATGAAGAGACAAATGGGAAGCCCAAGGATTGGGGGAGAATCAATCGAATAGAGATTCAGCTTCACTGCAATGACTCTTTGGCTCCTTGACTTTTCAGATTTGGCTCTCCTATAGTGACTTTTTGGCTCCCCTGCACGTGGTGTGTGACATGGAAGGTGACAAAATACACTCCCCCCTCCCCATCATGTGAGAGGTGTTGGCCTCTCGGCAAAATAAAATATTTAAGGGGCTATTGGAACTTTAAATAATTTGAATAGGTACACTTCAAGGTATGTTATTAACATGATACATTAGAAGATTTAGAATATAAGGATGCCTAATTATGATTTGAATGGACAACCTCTTGTCTAATAAGACAATAGACTAACTACTTAAGCCACCCATCTCTCGCATAATAAAATATTTAAGTTTTGTAAATTGATTTCAATGAGTCATTCCATATAATTCTTGGCTGAGAAAACCCAACTCATAAGTTCAATTTTAGTGGGCAACATTGAGTTATGAATTTTTTAAAAAAATTAAAAATTAAAAATTAAAAAAATCATAAAATAAATTTTAAAACCTTTATGGTTTGATAGATTCAAAAGGGTCTTGGTGAATGAAGTAAAAATTCAATTTTAGTTTCATAATTCTGTTACAAATAGCATAAGTTATACAATGTAGAATTACAAAATATTAGCAATATCACAATAATAGTTAATAAAAAAAACTTGCATAATGTAAAAAGAAAGATATTAGGAAAAATATAGGAAAGAAATTTCTTCATGCCTTCAAATAACATAGATGATTATAGAGATTACAAGCAAGTCTTATTGCACAACAACACAACTTCTTCACATCTTCAAATCATGAAGATGATTATAGAGACTACAAGCCAACAACCCTTAAACAAAGAGAAATCACAATATAGCATTAAAAGGCATAACAAGATTATAGGTAATAAAAACATCATAGCTAACTGTAATATACCTTCTAATGAGTCATGATTTGCCTAGCCTTGACATTGGAGCCTTAACATCTAAGCCTTGATGTTGGATACGCGATGTTAGAGCTACGATGTTAGGGTCTTGATGCAACGTCAAGTATCCAACATTAGGGTATATATGCTAGCCTATAAATATAGTACCTAGGCTCACAATTTGAGTTAGTTTTTCATAGTTTTGTCAATAGAGTAGTTGAATTCTTGTAGTTTTATTCTGTAATCTTAGAGAATAGTTAGTGAGTGCCCACAAAGTGGATTTGAGTTAGTTGTATGAAGTCTTATTCGACTGAAACTGTACCTAGACATATTCTATGAATGGTAATAAGATTGAGATTGATTCTTATCCATTATAGCACTTTGACTTAGATTAGATTTACTTTCCATGAAATTTACTTTTCATGTACTTAGTTAATATTTACATTTTCATGCATGTTAATTAATTAAGTACATAAGTACAATCACTTTGAGCATGCGTATGACTCTTGGTAATCCCAGCAATGCTTAACGTTTGAAACCCAACAACATTATATGTGTTCAGGATGTGCACGAGAAGTGGGATTAGATATTTATGTTAGGGTAGTTGATTATTAATTAGCAATTAGATTAGTTGAATTGATTACAAATTGAGTTTCAACCCATTGGTGATTGTAGAATAATAAAATATAAAATAATCAAAATCATATGCCTCACTCTAGGCTAAACCATATGTGACAAAGCTACCACTAGTCCAGGTGGGAAGATAGCGAACTACAATCAACACATAGTGATCTAGATGCCACAACTAGTCCCATCCATGGAATTCAATCAGATCGTGCATGAACGCTTGTGATTCATATGGTTGGATGTAGGGGTACCTTGTCACTCATCATTGGCACCATTACTAGGGATGGTGCTAGTTATCTAGATTAGTTATATTATATAAGATTTCTATAAAGGTATTAATGATCTATCTCTTAGAAAACATTAATATTTTAAATCACACACATTATTAGACAAAATCATGTCTTCTTCACATAGGACCAATAATACATCGTATGATGAAAGCACTCATAGGAGAAATGATAGGATCTTAGCTGATGAGTGGCGAGGTACCCCTACACTCAACCATACGAATACGAGCGTGTACGTGCGATCCGGTCGAACTCCACAAACTAAATGCCTTAACGCCACAAGAAACACTTGGGGTTAATCGTTCGTTGTCTTCCCAGGCTTACTTGTATGTGTCACGGTGTATGGTTAAGCAAGTCTGAGGTATATGATTTTTTTGGTATTTTTTAGTTTATCTCCTAAGCTATGAGGGAAAGGGTTGAGAAACTAACTAACTCTAACTAATGTCCTAAGTCTAAATTAACTAGCGTCAGCATCCGTTCCCACTTACCGGACACACCTTGAACTATGCAACTGTGGTTACCAAACGCTAATCGTTAATGGGATCACAACACATAACGCAAGTGCTCGAAGTGGTTGTACTGAGGCACCTATTTAGCCTAAGTGTGATAAGTAGCCGATTCCTTAGCTAGCCGTACACACCCGTGGATGCTCGTAGCCAAGTCGTACTTATCACATGTTCTAGCCTAGCGATGAGTAGTCAATTCCTTAACTAGCCATACACATTGGACTACTACTGGGATTATCAAGCGTAAATCCTGGAATACGCTACTGGGTTACCAAGCAGTCAAAATGCTCGTAGTCAAGTCGTACTCACGCGTTGCGACGAGCAGCCGATTCCTTGATTAGCCGTACACATCCATAGATGCTCGTAATCAAGTCGTACTTGTGCGCACTAGGAAAGCAATAAATAACAATAAAATAAAACCATGTACTGCAAGGTTTATCCAATCAAGTTCGTCTTTATTGCCGTACACAACTTGTGTTCAGGTTACAAAGTTGCTCGAATAAAGAGCCGTTCACTCTAGGACTCCTACTGCGGGCACATGGGAAATTAATCTAACTCTGGAGTGTTCAAACTGCCAGAGCTTCGCTACTTCTAGCCAGGATTGGGAAATGAAGGGAGTGCCGCCTCTTATTTATAGATATGGCGGCGGACCGCGATATCACGTAAGCGATATCGCAGGGAAAGATGCAATATCGCATACGCGATATCGCAGGGGATGCGATATCGTGGCGCTATGCATGTCGCGTCTCATCATACCCCCATGACTAAATGAAAAATCATCCTCGAGTTCCTTACAATGATATCAGGTAGGTATGGGATTATTGAGGGGGAATGGAACTAATGGAATGACCCGTGAATGGTTCCTTTTTACAAGACTTGACACAACTGGTGTTCATGACAACAAGGGTGAACACCTTATTACAATGACATCAGGCCACATTTGGCAGCTGAGAGAAAAGAGGAGAGAGAATAGAAGAGAAGAAGAGAGAAGAGTCTTGCTGCTGCCAACGCCTAGATTGCGCCTTCTATTGTCCATCCGTAAGCGCATTATCCATTCTACTCCTTGCATAGCTGCTTCAGCGCTGCTCCATTCCAAGTGTTTGCTCCAGATCCATTCCGTTGTTGTATGATTGCCATCTGCACACACAACACAATCATATATTAGCAAGGGTAATTGAATCATTAAGTAAATAATACCTTGCTTCGGTTTAGGTTCATTGGCTAGGTTGTAGTATGGCTGATATGGATCTGGGAAGATGTTACTAATGAGTACCGAAGGTGTAGGGGTTAGGAAGAGAAACGAAAAAATTCGGGGCTTAGGAGAAAGATCGAAAAATCAGGCCCCGTACCCCCATGACTAATCGTGAACCTCCAATAGCGTTAGAATGGAGAAAGAAAAAGGAGTAAGGAAGATAGGTAAAAAGGGACAACTATGGCATCAGTGAAGTGGATGTCAAGATAGAAACGAACAAAAAGAAAATTAATCACAAAAATGTTAAGGAAAAGAAGTTAACTAATGTTCCAAATAGGATTGTCAGTGGGTCCTCCCCAAAGCAGGCTCATGCCCTTAATGCCCTAACAATCCCACATTCAAGGAGTCCGTAGGCTCAGGGAATGTCCTTTGGAATATGAGTTAAAGTCTTAACCGGAAGAATTTACCAAAAAGAAAACAATGCATCATCCAAAATATATACACTAATGATACAACCGGTAATGAGGTGAACAATGGAGAGAAGGATGGGAAGAAGAGAAGTAGAATGGAATCCCAAGACAAGGTGGTATACATCCCATTGTGTGTTTTATGATTAATGTGACTTGGCGAATCTCATTCCAACTCCGGCTCAAACCAACCACTTCCAGTGACTTCGCATTAATGCATTTGGCTAATCATCCACTTGGATAATAAGGATGCATCTTTGAAGAGCCACCACCATTTCGACGAAACAACGGAGAGAATGGGAAGCGAGAAGGGCCTTAGTTAGAGGAAACACTTTGGTTCCATAACCAGTGCTTGCAGCCCAAATTTTATTTCTTCTAAGGGGTGTGCTTTGAATCCTCACTTTGGTTTTTTTTTTGTGTTTTTTGTTTTTATGCGTGGGGACCACACCATGCAAAGACTTCTTATTTTTATTGTCTCAGCTTCCGATGAATGGGTAACGTCGGAATGGTAAGGAAACTCAAGATGAAAACATCCAAGCACCCAAGTGAATGACCAACACAAGAGCACCAAGTTCCCTTGAAGTCACACCCTTTGCAATCCTTGAGTCCTTCCTTAGTTTGAGAAATTCCTAGTCACCGATTCATTAAAGTTCTTATTAGAAGGGAACTGTACATTTCCAAGCCAAGGGAAACCATAGACTTTGATGGATAGATGGATGAAGTGATCTCATTGCCTGCCATATCAGAAGAAACATACCTTAGTATCAACATTGGAACT
>MNCI01001670.1:51587-105201 GCA_015680685.1 Gnetum montanum | reverse complement strand
AATAAAAGTAAAGTCAGGGACATACTCATCAGGATGAGTATATGTGACCTTAGATTGTTTAGGACACAACTGATTTGGGTTATGCGTATGGTGCTGATTGTCTCCTGTGTTGCCCCTAGGTGAGTTAATTTCATGAGAAGAAGCCATCCTAATGGCGTGCAAATTTTTACCGTTAGTTATGTTCTTGATTAACTGATTAACCCTAAGGTTCGTTTAAAGCTCACAACAATGTGAGTGATATCCCTTATGTTCAATTGGCGTAAAAAAACACTAAGTCCCTGGAAACGACATCAATGATGAGTGGCGAGGTACCCCTACACTCAACCATACGAATACGAGCGTGTATGCGCGATCCGGTCGAACTCCGCAGACTAAATGCCTTAATGCCACAAGAAACACTTGGGGTTAATCGTTCGTTGTCTTCCTAGGCTTGCTTGTATGTGTCACGGTGTATGGTTAAGCAAGTCTGAGGTATATGATTTTTTTGGTATTTTTTAGTTTATCTCCCAAGCTATGAGGGAAAGGGTCGAGAAACTAACTAACTCTAACTAATGTCCTAAGTCTAAATTAACTAGCGTCAGCATCCGTTCCTACTTACCGGACACACCCTGAACTATGCAACTGTGGTTACCAAAGGCTAATCTTTACGGGGATCACCACACGTAATGCAAGTGCTCGAAGTGGTTGTACTGAGGCACCTATTTAGCCTAAGTGTGATAAGCAGCCAATTCCTTGGCTAGCCGTACACACCCGTGGATGCTCGTAGCCAAGTCGTACTTATCACATGTTCTAGCCTAGCGATGAGTAGCCGATTCCTTAACTAGCCGTACTGGGATTTCCAAGCACAGATCCTAGAATATGCTACTGGGTTACCAAGTAGTCACAATGCTCGTAGTCAAGTCGTACTCAAGCGTTGCGACGAGCAGCCGATTCCTTGATTAGCCGTACACATCCGTAGATGCTCGTAATCAAGTCGTACTCGTGCGCACTAGGAAAGAAATAAATAACAATAAATAAAACCATGTACTGCAAGGTTTATCCAATCAAGTTCATCTTTATTGCCGTACAAAACTTGTGTTCAGGTTACAAAGTTGCTCGAATAAAGAGCTGTTCACTCTAGGACTCCTATTGCGGGCACATGGGCAATTAATCTAACTCTGGAGTGTTCAAACTGCCAGAGCTTTGCTACTTCTAGCCAGGATTGGGAAATGAAGGGAGTGCTACCTCTTATTTATAGATATGGCAGCGGATCGCGATATCGCGTACGTGATATCGCAGGGAAAGACACAATATTGCGGCGACCGCGATATCGCGTACGTGATATCGCAGGGAAAGACACAATATTGCGGCGGCCGCGATATCGCGTACACGATATCGCAGCGCTATGCATGTCGCGTCTCATCATCAGCTAAATAAAGATGAAGTAAACAACCTCAAATAGGTGTTTCCTGTGCTCATTTAGACCCTTACTACACTCAAATACTATGTTCAACTAGTGTAAAAAATCCTAGAGGAGATGAAGTAAGTCCTAGATCAAGGAGGGCCTCAAGGCCTAGGACCTCCTCTAAACTTTGAAAAGATGAATCTAGGGATCATGGGGAGAACTATAGAAGCCATGGTGATTCTCCTAGTTCCTCATCTTTCTCTTCTTCTTCAACATCTAGTTCTAATGAAGATGAAGGTAGGTATAGAAATAGAGCTCCACTATGGGATAGAAATCAAACCCAAGGGCAAAATCAAAGACATCACAATGAGCATAGACAAGATGGTCACAATCAAACAAATAGAAATAAAAAAATTTATTACAACATGTCTAATGACAGTGAATCCTTAAATTTTCATTACAACATGTTTGATGATGATGAATCCTTGTTGGCCACTAAGAGCCTAATGGAGATCATGAAGGTAGTTAAGATACCTCACAAGCATCACAAGGATAGTCACTTACCTAGGCTTGATATCAATAATATTCCTAAGTTCGTGGGAGGCTATGATTCTAATCCACAACATCATCTACAAGCCTTCCATGATGCCTTGCCTTATACAACATTGAAAGAGGGTGGAAACAGCTTAAGCCCTTTCCTAGAACACTAATCGACAAAGTTGAAAGTTGGTATAGATCATTGGAAACAAGTTCCATTCACCAGTGGTCCACAATGTTGGAACTTTTCAATGAAAAATATCAAACCTATGAGAGAGTGTCCAACCTAAGAAAAAAAATCCAAGAGTGGAAGCAAGAAAATCATGAACACTTGGAAGTGGCCTTGGAAAGATACTATTTGCTACTACATAGATGCCGAGGCCATGGTTTCTTTAAGGAAAGACAACTTTTCCACATCATAGATGGGCTTAATGAAATAAGAGAGACACCTGGGATGTATGATCTAGGTCAATTATATGAGCTATAAATCCATTAGATCAAAGATTTAATCAAGCATGTGGTGAAAGAAGAAGGAGAGCTATACAGATGAGAGAATGTAGAGGAAAATAACTGGGACCCAACTCTGCAAGCAAAAAAAAAAAAGCATCCAAATCTATGGTAAGGAAAAAGAGGTAGCTCTTGATGAGGTGATTTTACAATGGACCTTGCCAATATAGAATTCTATCATTGAGATTAAAGAGAAGTTGGATAAGATTTCGAAATCAATAAATGAGAAAGGTAAAACTTGCAAAGAAATCATAGAGGAGAGAGTAGCACAAAAAAAATCAAGCGATCACAAAAAAAGAAGGAAAAAGAACTAAGAAATAGCTAGGAACACTTTTCAGCAAGAAGGGGGAATGGTCGTAGAAGAAGTGGCTATAGACTTAACCATTGAAGAGGATGGTGGATGTGACATTTGCCTATATGACCATCCAAAGGACCATTGCTTAGTCTTGTTGCATTTACATGAGTATTGGGTAGGGGCATTATATCCAAATTTTGTATAGAAGCACATGCCTAGGAGATTTTCTCTTCTGCATAGTAATTTTAGACAACCCAAAAACCAACCGTACTATCTTAGAGGGACTTATTACTAGCCTTAACACTAGCATCAACCACAGTGGCAACAACCATAGTCATGGGGGAGGCCACCATCATACCAGCCCTATATTTTCTACCAATCGAACCCACATGGATATTATGTTCAACACCCTATTTCTCCAACCAATTTTACTTCCTCTACTTCAAATTACTACTAACACTCTCCCAAATATCATTATCTTGTAACATCTTATATGAGATCACCACCTCACACCTCTTACCCTACATCATATCCTCAATATTCTCATACTCACCTCCACCATACATCACCTCCAACAACACAGGTAGGTTTAGCATTACAACATCAATGAGAGAATGTCACTTTTGCTACAAACATACACATAAATGATAATGCTAGTAGATCTCAACCAAAGTCTCGAAAATGCCCCTTTTAGAGGAAAGGTTGTAAGTTAAAGCAAAACACTCCTGGACCTACTACATCACCTAAAATAGCACAAGGCCAATTTGGTGCAACTACCTTCCTCACAAAAATTATGTCTCCTAATCATACACAAAAGCTAATAACCATCACCACTCCAACACAAGACATAAACGATAAGTCTATCATTATGGAAAGACAAAAGAATCCATGCATCACCAATAATGATAAAGGGTGTAATTGTGGGTTAGAAGTTCAAAATATTAACACAACCCCTATATCAACCCACCATAAAGTTTAAAAGAAAGTGTGTGACCAAAAGCCAATCTACACAGTAGCTACTATACCAAAAAACACCTAGTGGCTTGACAATGATAATATAAAATTGTCCTAGGAATGTATGAAAGTAACCAATTTACTTATCAATTCTAGAATTTTCTAATTCTTCATATGTTTTCCATTTCTTAATATTTTTTTCTTTATATTTTTCCTCTTTTCATAAGTCATTCTCTTTATGTTTTATGAATGTATTTTATGTTTTGTTAATAAAATTTCCAAGTCATGATGTAGAAGTCAATGCTTTGTGTTGGGTTTTTTGTGCTATGCTATCAAGATGATTGGGTAGGTAATCATGTAAAGTAGTGAGGCCACCTCATCCATCCCTCCAATTTTTTGAATAAAATGTCTTTTCATGGAAAAAATTTGGTTCTTCTAATATGAAACTAAAATTAGTCAATGATCATTATATCTTGAAGAAAGAGGGAACGACCAAGTGGGAATGTCAAAGAGTGTGATCCCAAGGGGACTTGTTGGGATCTCTTCTTAACTTTATTCATGTGGTTTATGACTCCTCTTAGAATGTATCATCACTCCCCCGTTAACCAATAAAAATGAAGCTTTGTCTTTGCATGGTGTGTTTCCCATCCAACAAAAAAAATAATTAAAAAAAGAAAAAAAATAAAAAAAATAAAAACAATAATGGGAATTCAAAGCACATAACTTAGACACAATAATGGGCTACAAGCACTATTTATGGGGCTAGAAAGACATGTTAACCATGCTTGAATGTGCCCCTCTAAGTAAGGCCCTTTCTTCCTTCTTCTCTTTTCTTCTCTTTTTTAAGTGATGATTGTTCTTTGTGGTGGTTATGAACTCATGGTGGTTGATAGGATGGAACACATCAATGCGAGGTCACTATTCATGGTATGGACTTGGTCTGAACTTGGATAAATAGGTATGTTCATCATTTTAATCACACTTGTCACAAGAACCTATTGTGGACATGGTCAAGTACCTTACATCCCAATCTTTGCAATTCCTTCTCATTCCATTATTCACCTCACTATTACATGTGATTATGAGGCTTTTGGTTTTGTATAGTATAGTGCAACATCCTAACCATAGTAGTTGTGTGTTGTTTGGAACAAAGGCATGGTCTACATTTAACTTCTTGGGTGCCCATGGACATCTATAGAAGTGGTTATGCAAGGGCATTATGGTAGGAGCCTACTTTGGGAAGGATCCACTTGCATAACTTTTTTTGATCATGTCTTTGAACTAACCTTCACATCTTCCAGAACATCAATGATGGTTTCTCTAAATTTATGCATGAATTTGGGACTACTTCTCATTTGTTTCATTAGTTTTTCATACATTTCTATTTCCATATCAATTAATATTTCTTGGCCATATTTTGAATTAGACATTGGTTTTTAATTATTCAAAAACCTATATGCTTCTAGAGTTACACTTTTTAGTCATGGGGGCTAGGGATACCTTCTTTAAAATTTTTGAAATTTTTCTAACATTCTATTTTCAAACATCATGGTAACTAATAGTAATTAATCAAAATAATGTGAACAACTTAATAATTTTAGTTACCTCATAGCCTTGGATAAAATATGCTATAGTCACCTTGTGCTTAAATGAGAACTAAGGGATCTGACAAGGGTTAACTATTAAGGAAAATTTACCATAGCTAATGTTGATCCTTTGGTGACTACAGATGATGCTAAAAGAAACATCTAAGGAAGAAGGTCTTTTGCTAGGCATGAAAACAAAGCCAAGAGAGGGCCAATGGAGGATATGACCATGGACACATCATAGCACATACAAGATAGTAGCTCAAGCTTCACATGTTTGCTAGATCCATGGGGTAATGAGAAGAAATTTCAGTCCACCCTTCAAGAATGTTTTACATAACCAGGGAAGCACTGACATAACAATCAAGGTTAAAAGTTTACAGCCACTAGTGACAACAAGAAGAATCATCTTCAATGGATTTTTAAGGACCTCTACAAATTTTGTAACCTTCAATGTCTATCTAATCTTTTTGTCACTCTATCATTTGGTATGCACCGACTTGAATAAAATTCTGTAATGTGGCACTCAAAGTCAATCAATAGTTTGCATATTAGTCAATAATGCCATACCTTCCCAATATTTTATAAAGAACTTGTTTCTCATTTTGCTTAACTTGAGGATGAATTTTCATTTAGTTGTGGGGGTATGATGAGTTAGGATTTGCCTAGCCTTGACATCGAAGCCTTAACATCAGAGCCTTGACATCGAATCCTTGACATTAGAGCCTTGAAATTTGAGCTCCGATGTTGGAGCATCGATGTCAGATATGCAATGTTGGAGCTATGATGTCGAGGCTCCGATGTTAAGGTCTTGACATGATGTCAGGGCTCCGATGTGAGGGTATATACACTGACTTATAAATATAGCTCCTAGGCTCATGATTTAAGTTAGTTTTGCATCATTTTTTCATAGTTTTGTCAATAGAGTAGCTAAATTCTTACAATTTTATTCTGTAAACTTAGAGAACACTCAGTGAGTCCCCACAAAGTGGATTTGATTCAATTTTACAAAGTCTTATTTGACTAGCAATGTACTTAGACATATTCCATGAATGGCAATAAGATTGAGATTGATTCTTATTCATTGCAACACTTTGACTTAGATTAGATTTATTCTCCATATAATTTACTTTTCATATACTTAGTTAATATTTACATTTTCATGCATGTTAATTAAGTAAGCACATAAGTATGATCGCTTCGAGCATGTGTATGACTCTTGGTAATTCTAGTAATGCTTAATGTTTGGAACCCAACAACATTATATGTGTTAAGGATGTGCATAAGAAGTGGGATCAAATACTTATGTTAGGGTAGTTGATTATTAATTAGCAATAAGATTAGTTGAATTGATTACAAATTGAGTTTCAACTTATTGTTAATTGTAGAACAATAAAATATAAAATAATAAAAATCATATGCCTCACTCTAGACTAAACCATATGTGACAAAGCTACCAATGGTCTAAGTGAGAAGATAGTGAACTGTAATCAAGCCATAGCCATCTAGATGCCACAACTAGTCTCATCCATGAAATTCAACTGAATCGTGCATGTCGCTTGTGATTCATATGGTTTGGTGTCGGGGTACCTCTCCACTCATCACCTTCAAACAACTTTTAAATATATAACACTAGATTAGATATAGTATTATATACTAAAATGGTTGAGATTTGGATTATAAATTCCAATTTTTCACTTTATGGATGATTAATATAACACAAGTATACATGAACTTCAAAATTATCACTTCTAACCTCTACTCAACTTACATGGTCTTAATCAAAAATTTTTGTAATATGAATGCTTAGTTCCTATACTAATGTTCCTTTAAAAAATTCTTCTACTCAACTTACATGGTCTCAATCAAAATTTTTTGTAATATGAATGCTTAGTTCCTATACTAATATTCCTTTAAAAAATTCTTGGCTAAGATTATGTGAGTTAAGAAGGTGAGAAATTATGTAGTGAAGTTTGTGTACCCTTCTATTCTTATTAATTGTTCATAAAGTGAGAAATTTAAATTTATATTCTAGTTCTTGGTCATTTTAGTATATAATATTATATCTAATCTAATTTACTACTAGCTCAACCATTTTCACATCAACCTCTTCTTTACTATTTCTTTCTTTTTCTTTTCTATTCCCATTTCTTTCTTCCACTTTCTAATTATTTATTTCTTTCTTCACTATTCTTTCTTTGTTTCATGTTTTTCTTTATTGTATTATGTTTAAATGATTTTTGGCTTTATCTTTATTCTTGTGGTCTTCTTTCTTTTTTGGTCTCTTTCTTGAGTTGCTTCTAGCTAATCTTTTGTTATTATTATGTAATTGTTCAAACTTGTTCTTGTGGTTATTATTTTTGAATTTTTTTATTTTGGTTAAGTTTTTTTTTTATGTAGTGTATCTTGCTTGTTTTTCTAACTAGGTGTTCGAATTTGTTGTATTGTTAGTGTGTATATTGGTTTTTTAGTAGTTTTTATTGATTTTCTAGCCTTTCCTTTGTTGTCATTATCTTTTTTTTCATGCTTGTTGTTCTTGTGGCTTATTATTTTTGCTTTATTTACTTTATGTTTTAGTTTTTTTTATCTATTTTATGTTTGGATTATTTTATTTTGGTCATGTTCTCTTTATTATTTGTTATTTTATTTTGGTGCATGTTATATCTTGGTTGATTTTTAAGCACGTATTAAATTTTTTTATGGTTGTTTGTATATTAGTTGTTCAGTAGTTTTTATTGATTTTCTTTTTTTATTTTAATAAACTTTGTTAGTATGGATTGAGTTGCAACCTAAAGAAGTCGTGAAGTAGGTTGATTTGATGAAGTAATATTTAATATGATTTGGACATCTTTTGTTTTTATAAATTATTCAAGGGGATTTTTTATTTACGTTTGTTTTACCCTGTATTTTTTTTTCATAGGCTTTATCTTTGTGATTTATTAAAGTTTGAGTGTGAAAAATCCAAAATTATGTTAGTAAGACTTAACTTGATGTTACATCTCAAAATTAACCATAGATAAATTTATAAAGTCACTTAAGAGCATGAATGAATTTGTATAAGATCCATATATTCCATATACCATATAATATAAAATTAAATTGTTTGAAAATCTTAAATTACTAAGTATGAAGCTTATAAATTAATGTTCACACTTGAACAGCTCATAAAAGATAGATTACTTAACCAAAGATCATGCAATGTTATTCTAAAATCGTAAGTACAAATTCTTAAAGTACAAGGTACAAGAGCTATATAAGTTAACTACTAGGGCCATTTTACAAATCCATAACATGGCTCCAAAAATACAAAAAAATCTTGAATCCTTTATTTGCAAAGCTTTTTTAAAATGTAATGCTCTTAAAGCACACTATGATCTAGAACCTAGAACCTCCAATTAAGCCTTCTAACTAAGATTTGCATGAAACACATGCATGAAGGATTAGAATACCTTCAAAGTATAGGAAACTACTTAATGCCATCTAGAGTAACCTAGAAGGTGGGGCCCACCCTACAAAGCACATTGTTAGAGCCAACAACAATATACCGATTAACAAAATTATTAATAAAAACATAAGCATTAATCTAACTATTGATATTACCATTAATGTGATAATCTCTCATTAATCTATGAATTGCACTACCTGTGGATTTTTTGATGAAGTTTCCAACATTAGAAATTTGGAAGAATTGTAAGGCTAATACGAAATTAACTAGTCATCATGGAGTGTTTGGTGTGATGCCTCATCTATCTTGGCTAATCCTCATGCAAGACAAGATTAAATGTTAGGTTAGAAACTCTCATACCTATCTAGACCAACTATTGGGTTATGTTATGACTAGTATTAACCCTATTGTTTTCCTAGATCCTAGCTCCTGACTATCATCCTAAAGTTTGGTTTGATACTAACTACATTTTGATTATTAGCCATGAAGTCCTAGTTACCATATCAATTGCCTTTGTTGCAAATCATGTTTAATGCATTCTATTTTATTTTCTCAAGTTATCTAACATGTTAAACACATCTATACATTTTTGAAATATTTGCTCATCACCAATGCTAAAAGTTAATAATGTAAGATGCCAAAAGGTATTTAGAAAATAAGTACAAAAACATAAAAATGGTAAAATATGATGCAAATAATAGTAGATATTAGTTAGATTAACAAAAAAAAAAACAAAGGTTAGACAAATAATGATATCAAAGAATAAAAGCATAAGGTAAAAATGTTTTAAAAGGAAAAGTTACTTGTAGAATTCATGGAAGATAGAACATTTCCTCTACCTTGAGAGATTAGTTGAGATTCAAGCTTCATCAAGTATAACCACAAGTACGAGCATGAAAGAGAGACATGTACAATTGAGTACCATCCACCATACTAGTTGCCTTTGCTAGAAATCATGTTTAATCCATTCTATTCAATTTTCTTGAACTATTTGACATGTTAAATGCATGCATACACATTTGAAATGTTTGCTTGCTATTACAACTAGAAGCTAATGATGCAAGATGTTAAAAAATATGGAGAATGAAAGAGAAAAAAATGAAAATGGTGCAAATAATAACAAATCTTAGTTAGATTAGTAATAAAAAATAAGGGTTATACCAATAATCACATCCAAGGCCAAAAGCATAAGGTAAGAAAGTTCCAAAAGGAAAATTTACTTGTAGGATTCATGAAAAAAGAGATTTTAATCTACCTTGAAAGATTAATTAAGATCCTTTCTTTGCCAAGCCTAATCATGAACATGAGCATGAAAGAGAGATATATACAATTGATGCCAAGAGAGCTAACATTATCAAGTATTTATGGGCACAAGAGGTAGAGTTTGGATAATTGTAATAATAAAGAATTAGAAATATATTTTCTAAAAATGGGTAACATGTAGTCATCAAAAAGATTCAATGGTCCACTAATGGATCAAGTTACTAATATAATGTGAGAATAAGTGATGAGTAGCGAGGATAACCTACACCCAACCATACAAATCACTAGCATTCACTCAACAATCCAATTGAATTCCAAAGACTTTAGGTTTCTTTGTACACTAGTTCTAAGAGGTGAACCTAACCATTGCAATCTTTGTCTTCCCAGTTCCACTTGTGAAGTTCAAGGGTATGGTTAAGTGTAACTGAGGTATGTGATTTTTATCATTTTGTCTTTTCTATTCTAAGTTTCTTAAGAATAAGGAATAAAGTAATTAATTACTAAATTAATTTAACTAGCTAATATTTAACTACTCCTAACATAAGAATCTATTCCTAGTTGCTATACACATCCTAAACATGTATAGCACTACTGGGTTATCAAATGTTAAGCATTACTAGGATAACCAAGTGTTAGATGTATGTTCAAAATGGTCGTACTTATGTTTGTTATTTAATTGCTATTAGTTACTTAATTACTTACTTGCTTAAAACATTAGAGGAAATTGCTAGAATATTAAATTCATAAAAGAAATTATTGATCTAGTCCAACTATTGCAAGGTTTGATCAAAAGGCTCATCTTTATTGCCACACACACTAAAGTGCTTAGGTACAATAGTGCTCAAATAAAGACCTATACACTCTTTGACTTCTACTATGGGCACTCAAAAAATATTCTAACTTCTAAGAGTAAACACTACAAGAGCTTCGTTACAACTATGAAAGAGATTGTCATACATGCGGCTTTTAGATGCACATTTAGAAGTGAAATAGGATCTCCCATCGATGGGTACATGTCAATAGGTCAAATCATGCATCAATAGGATCATGTCAATGAGATCTCATCGATAGGGTTACATCGACAACATCCCATTGACATAGCCAAACTATGTAACTCATCATACCTCCACAACTTAATGAAAACCTAGCGTTCAGTTCTTTACAAAATTGAAAAGGTATGGAATTACTAACTAACAAAACAAAACATACAAATAACAAAATAAAAAATAAGTGCTTGAGTGTACAATTTACAATTATTACAAAATTTTTGGTGTTCATGACAACAAAATTGAATACTAGGACAAAACTAACAAACATAATTCCTTTAACAACGTAAAGATGATGATGAAAATCAAATAGTCCTAGGTGATGGAGGCTCTGATGGAGCTTCTCTTTCTTAGGGCATATGCAGTGGTTGAGGCAGTTGTAATTATCCTATGGTAGTTGTAACTTCTAATGGAAGATGAAAGATGTCCAATAGTACCTTCATCTTCTTCTCCTTACTCCAAGGATTTTTCATAGTCCATACGACATGATCAATGTGGGCTAGAATGGGAACATCCCATGGATAGGGCATTACAAGGAACAACTCCTTCACATTTACAAACCAGGAAGTGAACTATTTATGTTTGATATCAAACACTCTAATTGCATTCTGTAGCTTTTGGTAATCATTCATTCTTTTGTCCAAGTTCTCAATGGTTGATCGTTGATCAATGAGCTTCACTTTGAGAACCTAAAGTTTGATGTTTTTGGTCTCAAAATTTTGCTTGGTCTCTTTATGGTGCATGAAATCTACCTCCTACAGCAAGAATGAGCTGGCCACCTATTTTTCCAATTCTGATTATGACCTTCTAGTGATTAGCATCACCAAGTTTACAAACTAGAAATTTGCAAGCTTCATGTACTCTATCATCTCCTCGATTTGGAGCTCTTTCAGTTGGATTTCAACTTCTTGTATGCATTCAGCCCATCAAAGATAGACTATCACATGTTGCCTCCTTATTGGATCTACTAGAGGACCTCATTTACTTTTTCCTTTGCCAATTGAATCTCCTTTTCATTGATTTCTTTCTCTATATCCACCTAGTCCCTGTAGTGATTCTTCACTCTCTCAAACTTTAGGGCCTCATTCTTTTAGGAGGTAATTTTGATTACAAATTTTTTGCATAAGGCATAGACTACCTCCATGGAGAGGTTTTTTTTTTCACTATCAATCTCCTCAATTCATTGTTCATCCTAGCTATCCGCTCTTGCTATTGATGAATAAAATCTATCATTTTTTGCTTTTTCACATCAACATTCCATAGACAATGATTTTCTACAGTCGAAATCTCATTTTCTCAACGTGTCTAAGCCAAGTCCTAGATGTTGTGCATGGTGGCATTGGGTAAGGACTAGTCAAATATGGTCATATCCTTTGCATCCTTAACCTTTTTGAGCTTTTCCTAAAGCTATTTGAAAGCTTCATCTCATGTTAGTATTGGGTTGAGAAACATGGGATCAACTAGGTAAGCCCTTAATTTAGCAACCTCTATAGCCAATCGTTGGTTTTGTGCTCTGGATATTTCTAGTTTCTCCTCCATTATGATGCATTTTCCCCTCACTCTAGCATCTCTAACTAGGTTGTAGTGATGGTATCCAGAAGATTAAAGACATCCAAAATTAGTTACCTAGTTTCCACTAGTTAGTCTAGAAATTCCTCATGTTGGGTTGTGCTCAATCTATTGCTAATAGTTCCTACAAATGTCTATACATCTCTTAGTGCAAAAACATCTAGTACAAATTTCATATGTGCATTAAATGCTTTAAAACTTACCTTGACTATTGTCTCCTACTCATGGTCCTACATCACTAAGATAGTTGCCCCTTCACCCTCCAAATGTACCAAAAAGGTACTAGTGTTCCTAGAGATTTCTAGGAATTGTTGTTATTGTGATAAAGCTACAATTACCTCTCGAGCACTAGGATTGACATAGAAGATAGTTGTGTTCATTGGATTGAGAAAATTGGATCACCACCTTCCATTTGACTTATTATTTGAGCCACTTCATTAAGGTGGCTCATTATTTGGTGATACACAGATGGATCATCATTACTTGTTCCTGCTTGCTGGTCCTTCTATTATAAGAGCTACTCTTAGAGTTTGCTCATGTGCTCAATGGTAGTGTGGGCCTCTAACATTTCATGAGTGGATGGTGGAGGTAGTTTTTTCTGCTTTTCTTCTTGAATAACTTTGGTAGGCACCTTTTCCTTTATCATTTTTCCCAGGAGGTAGTTGGAGCTCATCAAATAATTTTATTTGTGTAGTATGTTATGCTTCCCCTCTTGCATAACTTTATGATGAGGCACTAGAAAGGGAGTTTCTTCCTTCATGCTCATTTTCCTTAAAACACTTCTCTATCTCAAGATAGAGTGGTTGTGGAAGGTTGACTAGAAATTTCCTACTCTGAGTGACACATGCACAGGTGGAGAAGGATATGATTTTTCTTAGCCTTATCTTTGGATCAAGGTGAAAGGCCATAATCTTGAAGTATGCATGTTTTCCCTTAGTTAGGGCACTGAACTCCTTATAGTCCACTCCATAACATTACTTTGTCCATTATTTTTTGATGCTAGGATCTACCAATGTTGAATTTTTAGCAAGATTTGCCCTAGTTTCTGGTAACCCAAGGGCCTTGGTAATGGCTTTCATCAAGTAGGATACTAAAATTTCCTTGATCTTGACTATTGAATTAGCTTGTTGATTGTTCTAGAACAAGTATGTCTCTTCCATGTACCACTCCTTACTAGAAGTGATTATGGGCCACATGGAAGAGTTCTACAATTGAGCTTTAACTTTTGAAGGTGCAAACTCCAAGAAAGGTCCAAAGTTTAATTCTTGGAGCATGAATTTTTGAACCTCCTTATTTGCAATATACTTGAGGCAGGCCTCCATCAAGGTGACCTTAAGGTTTGGTCTAGGTTCTGGTGCCTCATCTCAATGAGAATGTTCTATTGTAGCTGCTTCCTCAAGAATCTATCAAATAGAGTTTACTTTGGGCTCCTCCCAAAGAGTTCCCATTACATGGGTTTTTGCTTGCTCCTAGGGCTATTCTTAGCCCCTTCCAATTCATGGTTGTTTGTCACTTGGTTGGGATGGTCCTCCTTATTGCATATGCTTCCCTTTAGGTGTCATTTTTGGTCACAACATAAGCAAGGATTAGCATATAATGTGTAACTTATGACCTTTAAGTACCTTATCTCGTTGGGCAGTTATACTTAGGCTAAGTTTTGACCATGGTAGATTGATTATTTTATTATTATTTTAATGTTATTTAATTCTTAATGTCACTAGAGCTTTTTGGAAGCATTTAACTCACATAATTTGATGTTTTAATGTTGGTTTCTTAGTTAAACCTTTGTGGGAGCTGGAAAATTTTCAAAAATTCTTTTTGTAAAAAACTTAAGGTTTGTGGTCCACACAATAAAGAGCTTACTTCTCGTAGCTACAGGATCGAAGAATGGAGTGAATTAGACAAATGATTAAGAAGATATGGCTTTTGGATGGTTTTGGGCTTTGAAATATTCAAAAACACTCCCATTGTTTAATTGCAAATGTTGAAAATTTTCAAAGTGTCATCACGTATATATAGAATTTTTACCTTATGTTGATGGGATCCTATCAATGAGATCTCATTGATGGGTGGGATGTGTATATGGGGTTCTGTCAATGAAGCTGTTCTAGAAAATTTTTCACTGTCAATATTTTGAAAAATGCAATGAGTTTAACATAAAATTGGGGTCTACAAAGAGCCAAAAAATATGTGAACATGATGAATAACTTGAAGAGGGCATATGGATTCACAAAATTGGAGAACTTTATAAGAGAATGAAATTTTATTGGAGAAAATACCTTAAAGGAGCACACAGTTGGATACAACTAATGGAGTGCATGAAAGATTTGATCTCTAAAATGCCTAAGGATAAGGTACTTAACAAGCCCAACCAAGAGATATGTAAGTGGGTCCTATCTATAGTAGGCTCATGTCCATTTTTGCCCTTGCATATCCTAGAACTAAGGAGTTTGTGGACCCCACAGTCGATTAATGATTATGAAAACTTAAGGACCGAATATGGAAGAATCTACCTAATAATTTCAACATATCAAACTAAGACATTGAACAAAACATGGAAAATTAGTAGTGAGATGAAATTATGGACAACATTAATTGATGAGAGAGAGGATGGAATCGAATCTTATCTCATGATCACATGAAGTCCCTTTTGGATCTAATGATTAAATGATCTAATAAAGTCCATCCTTAGTCCATATCAAAACCAAGCACTTTTTAGTGACCTTACATCAATACTCTAGGACTAGACCACCTTCTCAAGACACAAGAATTCTCCCACAAATTAATCATCATTCCTTATTAAGAATAAAAGAGAAGTAGGAAGTAAGAAAGAGCCTTAGTTAGAGGGGAACTTTAGGCATGGGTTACATATCTTTATAGTCTCATAACTGGTGCTTGTAGCTTGTTATTTTGGACTAAGGGGTGTGCTTTGAATTTCCATCATTTTTTAAAGTTTTATGTTTTTATGAATTTTTGGATGGGAACCATGCAAAGACTTATTAACTTCCTATTATTGATCAGCATGGAAATCTATGGAAAACACTCATGCACTCAAGTAGAAAAGTACAAAGAGCATCTAGTCCTCTTGAAGTCACATACTTATCAACCCATTTGATCTTTCCCAAGTATGAAAACTACCAAGGTCACAAGTTCATTAAAGTTTCATTAATGAAAGGGACTTCATATGTCCAAAACCAAGAATACCATAGATTTTTGTGGAGGGGTGGATGATGTGAACCCACTAATATTCCATGAAAAAGAAACTTTGTCCTAGTTATTAATATTAAAATTCAAAAATAGGAACTAGACATTAGTAATCAAAAACATTAAGTACAAACCATCATTAGGAAACAATTACAACATCACTGTGTCATATTGGCAATAAAATAATTTATCAGAATAAAATAAGAAAAACACACCAAAATAGAGTAAAATATAAACGAAATTGTAAAATATTCAAGAAAGATAAAATGTACTAATGATGGTGTAAAACAAAAAAAAATGATAAAAAGTCAACAAAGTGTAAAAAAAAAAGGTGCAAAATCAACAAGTTGTAAAACAAATACATGTAAAATCAACAAGGTGTATAACAAAAAACCTATAAAATAAAAAATTATAAAAACTAAAGAGCCACTTTAATGATTAGCATGAATGACCATCTCCCCCATGACTAAGTTGAAAGTAGAAGATCCAAGAGATTGAGTGAGGCTATCCATCCAATGAGGTGTTGCTTGCATTAGCTTGCTTTGGCTCATGGAAAGGTTTAAAGTGTTGCATGTTGACTAGTTGCTTTTTGTTTGTGTTCTTAGCTTTTCAAATCAACATGGCCCCAAAATGAAAGGTTTCATAAATGATATAAGGCCCTTTCCACAATGTTTGGAACTTATTCTTTTGAGGTACATTTGTGGGGTTCTAATAGAGGACCTTGTCTCTAGGTTGAAATTCTACTTTCCTTATTCTAAGGTCATGACATTTTTTGTTGAATGCTTTGTACACCTCATTCAAAGATAGGACCACTAATCTATTCTCATCCAACACATTAAGGTTAATCAATCTTTATTTTTGTGCTAGGCTTAGGTCAAGGTTAAGATCACAAGTTGTTCAAAGTGTATAGAACTTAGATTATATTGGAAGTATTGGTAGTTTCCTATAAACTAGCTCATAGGGAGAGTAACCTATAGGAAGCTTCAATGTTGAGCGGTAAGCCTAAAGGGCATCATTGAGTTATGTGTTCCAGTCTCTCCTATATTTACTAATTATTCTTATTAATATTTTTGAGACCTCCTTATTGGTAACCTCTACTTAACTATTGGATTGGGGATGGTAAGGTGTTGTTAATTTATATCCTACCCCAAAGCATTACATGATTTTTCAAAAGGTGGTACCTATAAAATGAGTTCCATTGTCAAATATCAGTGTAGGTGGCATCTCAAATCTATTTACAATATTTTTTTATATAAACTGAGTAGCTATGGAAGATTTATAGTCAGTGATAGCTACTACTTCTACCCATTTCAAACAATAGTCATAGTGACTATAATGTGTGCTTTTCCATTCAACATGGATGTGATGGAACTAATGAAGTCTATGCCCTAGATGTCAAAGGATTTTAGCAGTTGAATCTACTGCTAAGGACTCTCCATTTGAGTGGTCATCCCACCATCACATTGATAGTGTTTACAAGAGTAGATACATTGGTGGGTGTCCTTGAAGAGTGTTGGCCAATAATACCCTACCATCAAGATCTTAATGGTTGTGTATTTCCTAGTATAGTGGCCCCCACAAAGGTCCTCATGAGCATCTTGCAGAACTTATAATTAGTCAACATCAGGAATACACCAATGAATGAGGCCAGCAATGCACACCTTGTAAATGTGTCCATTGATTTCCATGAAGTGTTTGGCATGATGAAGAAACTAATGTTTCTTCCTATGGTCTAACTCTTGTGTCATCTCTTAAGTAAGAAGTTAAGTGAGCATGCCATCATACCATGTAGGTTCAGTGGGCACTTATTCATTTATCACACCAGCAAAGAGGATTTCATTAGGGAACTAATCAGAAAGTGGACACTCCTCCTTTTTGTTATCCCATCAGAATCAAGACAAGTGATCAACGATCACATTCTCAGCCCCCTTTCAATCTACCATTGTAAGATTGAATTCCTGCAAGATCATAAACCACTATATGACATAGGCAATTATCATCAATTTATTCATTAGGAAGCAAATGACATTGTGGTTCATGTGCATAAAAACCTTGTATCCAAGCATATAGTGCCTAAACATCTCCAAGGCATACACAACTTCTTTCTCCACTATGATGTAGTTTAGCTATGCATCCATAATGCTTTTGCTCATGTAGTGGATGTAATAAGAACATTTTAGATCATTTAACTACATGAGCATGGCTGCCAAGGCATAGTTCAATGCATTTTTCATGATGTGAAATGATCAAGACCAGCTAGGTGCTCATATAAGTAGAGTTTCTACAAGATTTTATTTGAGTTGCTAGAATGCCCTTTGACATTCCTCGATCCATATGAATAGAGCATCTTTCTTTATTAGCTCCACCAAGGTTTAGTGATCTTAGAGAAATTCTTGATGAATCATTGGTAGTAGCTAGTGTATCCAAGGAATGATTGGACATCTTTAATGGTTTTCATATAATGGGTAATTCCTTGGATGACCATAATCTTTTCAAGGTCCACCTTGATCCCTACTTTTGAGATTCTATGCCCTAGCACAATGCTCTCCTAGACCATTAAATAGCTCTTTTTTCAATTGAGTAGAAGATTGGTCTCCATGCACCTTTTCAACACTTGCTCAAGGCAGTTCAAGGCTTGCTCAAATGTAGCACCATAGGTGGAGAAGTCATCCATAAAAACTTCCAACCCACTACCAATTTTCTATTGAAAAATGATTAGGACAAGGTGTTGGAATGTTACAAGAGCATTACATAGATTAAAAGGCATCTTTTTATATGCAAAAGTCCTCTAGGGACTTGTGAATGTAGGTTTGGCCTAATCCTCTAGTGCAATTAGAATCTTGTTATAGCCACTATAACCATCTAGAATGTTATAATAGCAATGCCCAAAGATAGTGTCCAATTCCTAGTTCACAAATAAAAATGGAAAATGATATTTGTAGGTTGTCATGTTCAATAGCTTGAAATTAATACAAACCTCCACTTGCCACCTTTCTTTGGCATGATCACAAGTGGGCTAACTTACTTACTATTCATAATTAGATAGATGAATCCCACCTTGAGGAGTTGTTCAATCTCCTCCTTAGGTATCTGCTTCAACTTGGGGTTCAACCAGTATTCCAACTACCTCTTTTTCTTAATAAAAGGATCCATATAGATACAATGTTGGCATATTCAAGGATCAATCCTAGTGAGTTCAGAATATGACCAAGCAAATGTTGTTGGCCATTTATTAATCACCTTCAACAACATCTGCTTTTGTTTAGGGTTAAGGTTGAAATTGATTATCACTAGCTTGTCATTTTTAGAAATGCATATTACATGCCAACAGGTAGAGTTTTCAACTCCAAGGGCTGTTGTTTAAAATTTTCAAGGATCTCCAACTCTTCCCAATAAATATCATAGGTTCATCATTATAGAGTTTGTGATAAACTTCTTCTAGTTCATCCATGCCTTCAACATAGATACATGTTAAGCTCTTAGTGGATTCCATGCAAAGTATGCTAATTTTGGAATCTGTTGTTAGCCACTGGGTACCCTCTAGGTTTGTGATTGCTATGTACAAGCACCTTTGAATTTTAGATTCATTGCACATTTGCACATAGTTGCATCCTATATCACTATACACAATCAAAGGAAATCTCTTCTTCTTTATCTTTTCAAATGTATTTTTTTTGGAAATTTTCAAGGAAAGATCTCTGATTCCCAACCATGCATCAATGGTACTTAGCCAAGCCCTTTCCATGATGATTGGGAAGTTCCCCTTACAATTGTCAACATAGATCACTAGGAAGTTATTAAGATATGATCATCCATAGATGGTAGTTATGATGTCCTCCATTAGTCCCAAGTAAATAATGATAAACTAGTCTACTAACCTAAGGCAAATGTTACTCTTCTTGAGTGGAGGTAGGTTTTAGGCTTTATACATCTCATGAGAAATTAAATTAACATTAGAACCTAAATATAAAAGAGCTTTGCAAGGCTCATTCCAAAAAATTTGAAGATAGATTAAGGGACTCCTAAGATCAAATCTTTTTTAAGGAAGGTGGTCATCTTTATTCATGGGTTACTACATAGGTTGGTATGAAGGTATGCACTTTATGAGGTGTTTAGCTTGAAGGGGACTCAAATGGATTAGATGCATAGGATGAGGAAGAAGCAAGGTTATCAACCACATGAGTCTATGAGGGCTTTGTAGGACCACTAGTTTAGAAGAATGATCTTTTTTTAGGTTTGGATTCTAAACCACTTGGCTAAGGAGTTGACTGTAAGTTAACAACCCTAGTAGCATTACATTGCTATGGTTGGGCTAGAATCTCATCCTTCATTGATCGTATAGGTGGTAACTAGGTTGAGGAAAAAGGAAGATGCATAGAAGAATGAGGAGGGTGATAAGGATATGCAGACTCCCCTCTTAGAGATGGAGAATGAGCTCTATAATATTCAAGAGGGTAGTAGTAATGTTGGAATGAGGCGTGACTAGAAGATTCATGTGATGACATGGGTTGTTGAACGTAATACCAATATAGATAAGGTTGTCTATAAGGGTAGTGTTGCCTTGGTGGTGGCATCCCCCATGACTATGGGTGTTGCCACTGATGATATTGCTCAAACTGTTATGGTGGAGCTCCACTTAGATAACAAGCTTGTTGTTGGTGGAACTGCTATGGATTGCCTTGAGGTTAAGGTAATCTTCTAGGTGCTTTCTTTCTTACCAATATAGAATGTAGAGCATTTATCCCATATGATGAGTCACAATATCAGACCCTTGATATCGAATCCCCGATATCAGACCCTCGATATCAAGTACGTGATATCGAAGATGCCAAAGCGATATCAGGCATGTGATATCAAAGCTTGTCTCGTCGCCTATAAATAAGAGATGATTTTGCAGTTAGTTTTTTAGTTTCTTATCCTAAACTCTTATAGTTTTCCCTTTCCAAAGTTGGAATTATTTCTAAGTTTCCATAGTAGGAGTCATAAAGTGAATAGATCTTTATTCGAGCATTGTGTACCTGAGCATACCTTATGTCCGAAAATAAAAAGGAACTTTGTGATAGACCTTGCAACATTTAGAATAGCTTATTTGTTACATTTAATGTTATTTATAGTTATTTAATGCTTTCATTAGTTAATTTGTTATTTTTGTCAATTTGTTAATTTTCAACAAGTAAGCACACTTAGTACGACCACTTCAAGCATACATGAAACACTTGGTAACCCAGTAATGACTAGCGTTTGGTAATTCTAGTAGTGTTACACTAGTTCAAGATGTGTACAGAGAGTGGGAACGGATGTTGGTGTTAGAACTAGTTAGAGCATAGTTGATTAGTTCAATTAAATTAGTTACTCCCTCATTTCATTTCTCCATTCTAAGCATCAGAAACATAAAACATAAAAAACCATAAAAATCACATACCTCAAGTTTACTTAACCATACAACTGTGTCATATAAGTAAGCTTGGGAAGATAACAATTGCATAACCCATCCTTGTTTTGTGAAGGCACATAAGAACCTAGTCCTTGAAGTTTGACCAAATCCTGCATGAACACTGGTATTCTTAAGGTTGAGTGTAGGGGTACCTTGCCACTCATCATTGGCACCGTTGCTGAGGAATTTGTTGTTTGTGTGTTAATTAGAACTTAGGAATCCTCCCATCATTGGAATGATCCCACAATCATCAAAAAGAGAAGAGTATGGCACACTGAATAATTAATCATGTCTCCTTCTTCTTACAAAAGTGCTTCACTGCCTAGGTCCGACACAATGAACAATCAGAGGTGGAGTGTACAAGTTAATCCACTAGTACCCCAACAGTTTCACTTAGTATACATTCATCCTGATGAGTATGTACCAGACTTTACCTTTATCCTCCACCAGGATGAACAATTTTGTTGGTATGATTTAGAAGGTAACATAGTATTACCTCCTGATAGCTCAATCCCAAGCATACTTCTTCATGCTCTCACACAAATTGGTATGCTCCACTTACAATTGAAGTAAATTGTGCATGAATAAGATTTGAGAGATTATCAACCCACAGAGGCATAATGTTAGAGGGACCTACAATAGGAGAGACATTATATATCTATGAAGTGGAAGTGGTCTCAAGATGTCCCGTATGTCCTAAGTGAAAATGAGGATGGTGAACCTACGTCAGGAGGTTTTCCACAAAACGATCTTCCTCCCATTCACTTTAGTCAAGAGATTATGTATCAGAATCTTCACTCAACTATCCATAACCCAAATTCTAGTACTGACAGAGACAAAGGATTTGAAAAAGGAATACAAACACATGAAAAAGATGGACATTCTAATTGTAACTGTGACCAAGGCTGCGACCACTAAAGAGAAGGTAGCAAGCACCATCATGGTGCCAGTCCTCCTTCCTCCTCACCTTCATCATCTCCTTCCCCCTCTCCTTCAAGATCTGAATGCATTCACAAGGGAAAAGACCCTAAGGATAATTGTAGAAGAAATAGGAATCATAATAAAATAGTCAAGAAAGGGGATGAGGGAATTCTAGAGAAACACACCACAAAAGGAGAGAGAGTAGGGAATAGCATAGGCATCAAAAATGCCATAGACGATACAATCACGATGAACCCCTACTCGCTACCTGAAGTATGCTAGATATAATTGAGGCATTTAGGATCTCAACAAGGCACTAAAAGAATAGTAGGATAAAAATATTAGACATGAAAAATATCCCACAATTTGAAGGGGGATACAATGCTGATCCTCAAAATCATCTACAAGTGTTCTATGATGCATGTGCCTTGCAAAATATAGAAAATGAGTGGCACCAACTAAAGTTGTTTCCATGGACAATAATCAAGGAAGTGGAAACCTAGTACCAATCTTTAGAATTGGAATTCATTCGTCGATGGAGTACCATGTTAAAGTTATTCAACAATAAGTATCAAACATACTCCCAAGTGTCCAACATACATAAGCAAATCCAAGGATGGAAACAAGGAGGACATGAACCTTTGGATGCTGCCATGGGCCAATATTATGCATTATTACATCATTTCCTTAGCCATGGTTACTTGCAGAGGGAACAATTATGCCATCTTGTATTTGGGCTTAGGTACGAAATGTGAAGAACCCTTGGGACTTATGCCCAAGGGAGATTATTGGAGCAAGCTGCCAAAGAGGAAGGTGAGTTAAGGAAAAGAGAAAGTGTGGAGGAATACAATAGAGATCCTTCCCTCCAAAAGAAGAAAGTTAGATTTTGTGAAGATGAAGAAGAGTCACCACTTGAAGAGATGGTGAATTTTCCCATTTAGAAATTTGCATTAAAAGTATTAGCAAAAGTAGATCAAATGTGGAGCTTCCTAGATGATAAATTTTGAACTATTCTAAACATAGTAGAGGAGTCTATAGAGAAAAGTAGTAATAGAGAGGGAAGGAAAAAAAGAGAATTTGAATATGCATGTAACAAGGGTAAGGGTAAATTTTCCATCATTGAAGAGGTTGTGGATTTAGACACAAACAATGATAGTAGATGTGAGATATGTCAATATGACCATCTTAAGGGATGTTGCCCAATAGTGTCACATTTTCAAGAGTCTAGGGTGTATGTACTAAACCCACGACTAAATAGATGGCAAACACCCCAAAGGTTACCTTAACCTCAAGGTAACCCAAGGTAGTTCCACCAACCCTTCACATATTATCTGAGTGGAGCTCCACCACAACCAAATGAATAGTATCAACAATGGCAACACCCACAATCATGAGGAATTCCACCACCACATCAATAGTATCCTTACCATCAACCTAACCCATACAGATACTATGTGCAGTAGTTGATCTCTCCATGTGACTCCACTAGTCACATCACCCCTCAACCTCACTACCAAACCCACGAGTACTATAGAACTCCTTCTCCTAGGGGAGATGTTTCACAAATGTACTATCCTTCTCATCTAGCCACACCTCTTCCACCCTTAGCTCCATTACCAACTATGCAGCGTGAGCTCCCTGCCTGGCCACAGTAACATAATGCTACAAGGGCTATCAACCCTCAACCTACTATTGGTTCAGACAACCATACAAAAAGAGACCTTTCTTTAGAACCAATAGTCCAACCATGTCCTTACAACCACAAGCGGCTAATTCTCCAAAGGCCTCACCATCATTTGAATCTTCAGAGCTTCCTTCAAATCAAAGACTACACTCAATGCACAAGGTCATGTTAACTCATGCCATTACTAGTTGGATTAAAGCTAGCTATCTTCCTAGGAAATTCTCTAATCCTAGAAGCCTGCTTATTTATTTACAGATCATGGGAAATGAGCCTTGCAAAGCTCTTTTGAATTTAGGTTCTATTGTTAACTTAATATTTCAAGAAGTGTACAAAGAATGGAACCTACCTCCACTAAAAAAGAGTAAAATTCATTTAGAGTTGGCTGACCAATCCAACACTATCCCATTAGGACTAGTTAAAGATATTTTCACCACTATTTTTGGTTGGTCATATCTAGCCGATTTCCTAGTGATCCAAGTTAACAATTGTAAGGGAGACTTCCCAATCATTATGGGAAGAGCATTGCTAAGCTCAATTGATGCACACCTAGAAATATGTAATCTTTCTCTAGAAATATCAAAGAAAAATATGTTCAAAAAGATTAAGAAGAATAAAGTTTCATGCATTGCATACAATGACATAGGCTGTAATTGTGTGCAGAAATTCTGGTTCGCACAACATTTAACATTGCCTGCGTGTAACTAGTATGCACAAATAACTAACATACAAAGATACTTGTATGTAGTAGCCATAAGATAGGAAGGCACCCAGTGGCTAATAGTTGACCAAGAGAGCAATTCAACTATATGCATGGAACCAACTAAGAGCTTGACTTGCACCTACATTGATAGCATAGATACATTAGAGCAAGTCCACCACCAACTTTCAAGTACTGATACCGAAAATACCAACTAGGGGAAGTTAGAAATCCCTAACGAGTTTAAGCAAGAGCCCCTTAAGTTAAAATCATTTCCCACTACTATGGAGTACACATTCCTCTAGAATGGAAAATCGATAATCATTAACCCTAAGCTCACTCCCCAACAAAAGGAAAGGCTACTGAGGATGGTAAAATAATGGTTGAAAGCCTTTGCTTGGTCATATCCCAAATTAACCAGTATGGATCCTAGGATATGCCAACATATAATTTACACTAACCCCTCCATGAAGCCTCAATGACACCACAAAGGCAACTAAACCCAAAGCTTAAGCAAGTGGTTAAGGAAGAAATTGAAAAACTTCTAAAAGCTAGGTTCATCTACCCCATTGTTGATAGTGAATGGGTTAGTCCATTAGTCATTGCACCTAAAAATGGAGGCAAATGGATGGTATGTATAGACTTTAGGCTGTTGAACATGGTGACATTTAAAGATCATTTCCATTTCCATTCATCGACCAAGTCTTAGATACCATTGTAGGGCATTTCTATTATATTTTTCTAGATGGTTACAATGGATACAATCAGATTCAAATAGCACTAGAAGACCAAGCCAAGACTACATTCATGAGTCCTTAGGGGACATTCACATATAGAAAGATGTCGTTTGGCTTATGTAATGCCCCAGTAACATTTCAACGTCTAGTTCTAAGTATATTTCAATAGCAAATAGGGAATGGTATGGAGGTCTTTATGGATGATATCTCCACTTATGGAGTAGACTTTGAACAAGCATTGGACCAATTAGAGAAATTACTAAAATGATGTGTTGAAACAAACTTAAGGCTCAATTGGAAAAAAATCCATTTAATGGTCCAAGAAGGCATTGTATTAGGGCACAAGATTTTACAAATAGGGATTGAGGTAGATCTTGAAAAGATTAAAGTCATCCAAAGAATCACTTATCAAGCTAAAATTGTAAAAGACATTTGATCATTCCTTGGACATACTGGCTATTATAGATGCTTCATAGAGAACTTTTTAAAGATTAAAAAATTGTTGGTAGAATTAACAAAAAAGGACATATACTTTGAATGGACCAGGGAATGTGTGCTAGCTTTCCAAACCTTGAAATAGAAGCTCATAGAAACATCAATTCTACAAGCTCCATACTAGTCCAAACCATTCCACATAATGACTGACATGTCCAACTTTGCCTTATGAGCCATACTTAGACAGTTCAATGACCAAAAATTCCCCTATTACATTCACTCTGCAAGTCAAAGTATTGCTGGTGCACAACTCAACTACACCACAACATAAAAGGAATTAATGGTTATGGTGTTTGCACTAGAAAAATTTAGGCACTATGTATTGGGCTATAAGATATTTGTACACATGGATCATAGTGCAATATGGTTCCTAATGAATAAACCAATGGTAAGCCTTCGCATCATACGATGGCTCGTGATCTTACAAGAGTTTGATCTTACGATGATCGATCATAAAGGAACCAAGAATGTTGTCACTGACCGTTTATCTCAATTACGATGGGACAACAATGTGGATGAATATCCAATTTTTGACCATTTTCCTAATGAACTCTTTGCAGGTGTGATAAACAATCACTTACCCACTGCTACAAATTGGCATAGTAGCATTCTCACTTATCTACTTACACAAGAAACACCACAAGGGTTAGACGTTAAAAGGAAACAACAGTTTCTTAACCGAGCCAAATATTTCATGGAAATCAATGGGCACCTCTATAAGGTATGGTGTGATGGCTTGATTCAATTGTGTGTTCACAATGTAGATCAATTTTAAGTTCTCAAAGATGCTCACGAGGGCCCTTGTGGGGATCATTACGTTGGGAGATGAATAGCCATTAAAATCTTGCTCGCAGGATATGATTGGCCTACATTGTTCTGGGACACTCATCAATTCATCCAATCTTGTAAGCACTATCAACACGATGGGGGAATGACTACTAGAAATAATGGATTCAACCTTTAGAACACTTTGACATATGGGGTATTGATTTTATGGGTCCTATTACATTGATGTCCAATGGAAAAGTATACATCGTTGTTGGTGTTGATTATTTTACAAAGTGGGAAGAAGTAGCCACTGTTATTGACTGTACATCATCTACCATTGCATGATTTGTTCAACAAAAAATCATAAATAGGTTTGGCATGACTCATGCACTTATTTCTAATAATGGTACACACTTTATAGGAGTGAATTTTCGAAAGCTAATGCAATGCTTAGGAGTTGAACATAAGCTGACTACACCATACCATCCTCAAGCGAATGGTCAAGCCAAAGTCACCAATAGGGAGATCACAAAATTATTGATATAGACCATTAGCAAATATAGGCGAGACTAGAGCACCAAACTGAACAATGCCCTTTGGGCATACCACTCCACATGGAAACTCCCTATAGGCTACTCTCCCTATGAGTTAGTGTACGGTAAACTTCCAACACTTCCTATCCAGGCTGAGCTCCGTACACTATCTACAGCATGTGATCTCAACCTTGACCTCAATCTGGCACAAAAAGAATAGTTGATGAACCTTAACTTGCTACATGAAAATTGATTAGCTACCCTATCATCCAATAAACTGCACAAGGACTTCAATAAGCAACATCATGACCTAAGGATTAGGAAAGTCAAATACCAACTAGGAGATAAGGTTCTGTATTGGAATCTCACACATGTGCCACAATGAACTAAATTTCAAACACTATGGGAAAGACCTTATATTATTCATGAAACTTTCCCCTTAGGGGCTATAATGATCTATAAACTGAATAGCCCAAATAAGAAATTATTGGTCAACATTCAGCAAACCAAACCTTTCCATGAGCCTACAATAGCTAGTACTAATACTACCTCTATTAATGGATAACCTTGCTCATTATTTCAAATCTCCTCCTTCCAACTCAGTCATGGCGGAGATGGTCATTGATTCTAGTCATTCCGAGCCTTAGTTTCTTTTTTCTTTTTTGTTTTACGCATTTTTGTTTTACACATTCTTCTTCTCTACTTATTTTTGTTTTACAACATCATTAACATTTTTTACTATTTATTTCTCTATTACATTTTTTTTGAATAAATCTCACTTGTATTTTAATAAGTGCTCATGATGGTGGATTGTACTATAATGGTGTTGATCACTAATGTTTGGTTTTTACCTTGGACTTCTAATGCTGATGCTAAGATATGATTTCTTTTGATAAAATAGGTAATGAGTCCATGTCACCACTGCATTCGTACAACTCTATGGTCTCCTTTTGTTTTGGAAATGTACTGTCTCTTTTTCTAAACAAACTTATTAATGAATTGGTGGCTTGGTATTCTTCAAACCAAGGAAATATACAGATGCATTGAAAGGGTGTAACTTCAAGGGGATTCGACACATTTGTGCTAGCTATTCTGTTGGGTACTTGGATGTTTCTCATAGTTTTTCCACCATTCCACTCTTGATTAGATATTAGGAAGTTGAATGAATCTAATAAGTCTTTGCATGGTGTGGTTCTCACAAAAAAAAACTAGTGGGAATTCAAAGCACATGCCTTAGACACACTAAAGGAAAATAGGCTACAAGCACTAGTTATGGGACTAGAAAGACATGTACCCATGCTTGAAGGTTCCTTCCAACTAAGGCCCTTCCTCACCTCATGTTTCTTTATTCCTCTCTTTTTGGAATGGTGGTTTCTTTGTCGAAGCATTCTTGTTTCTGCAGGAGGATAGCTTGGTCAAGTGTGTTGATGCAAGGTCATTGGATGTGGCAAGTTTAATTTAGATTTGGACAAAATTTTATTAAGTCACCTTAATCACACACTACACAAGGGACTTTACACAACCTTGATTTTGGGATTCCATTCCATTCCATTATCTCTTTTTGTATTTCTTTCCATATTCCACCTCATTGCCAATTTTATGATTAGTCCATATCTTGGTTGACGCATTGTTATTCCTTGGTAAATTATTGTGGGTAAGTTCTTAACCATTGTTTCCATATGACATTACTAGAGCCTATGGACTCTTTGGTTTGTGGGTTTGTTAGGGAATCAAGGGCATGAGCTTGCTTTGGGGAGGATCCACTAGCATTCCTTTTTGGTGTAATTGTTAAGTTCTTTCCCTTAAACATTTCCTGTAATCAACTATTTCTCATTTTACCCATCCATGACATCCATTTTTTTATTGGCTTCACCATTTTTATCACTCTCATCTTTCTTATTCTTTTGTTTTCCACCCTATTGCTACCGGAGGTTCAATCTTAGTTAAGGGGGCCTGTCACAAATTTTTCCATTTCATTACTTATCTCACCCCTACACCTTGGGTAATTATCAGTTACAAACCTGTAACCTAGTATTTTCCATATCCACAACCTAGCCAAGGTGCTTCATATTGAGGCAAGGTATCAATTCCATTATATCTTATCTATCCTTGCTAATTTGTGATTGTGTTGTGTGTGCAGATGGTGATCACATGAACAATGGAATGGGATAGGAGGGAGCACTAAAGATGGACTGGAGCTGGAGCATTTAGAGTAAGAAACAAGCTTGATCATGTGGCCATGAATGAACAATGGTGTGCACATTTTTAACATCAGTAGCAAAGCGCTTCATTTTCTTTTCTCTCTCTCTCTCTTCAATCTATCAAATGAGGGTTTGGATGTCAGTTATGTATAGTATTCACCATAATGATTATGAACACCAATGTTATACTATGTTTGTCAATCTATTCATCGGGCACTTTGAGTCTGTCATTCCATGTCACTGTCAGTTTTCATTCAGTTAATAATCCCATACGTTCAAAATATTTTTTAAGGAACTCGAGGACAAGTTTTCATTAAATCTTGGGGGTATGATGAGTCACGATATCAGACCCCTAATATTGGATGCCCAATATCGGACCCTCAATATTGGGTACGCGATATCGAAGGTGCCAAAGTGATATCAAGTATGTGATATTGGAGCTTGTCTTGTCACCTATAAATAAGAGACGAGGGCACTTGATTTCACTATTAGTTTTTTAGTCCCTTAACTCAAACTCTTGCAGTTTGTCCCTTCCAAAGTTAGAATTATTTCTGAGTGTTTGCAGTAGAAGTTTGTGTACCTGAGCACACCTTGTGTCCAAAAATAAAGGTGAACTTTGTGATAGACCTTGCAACATTTAGAATAACTTATTTGTTGCATTTAATGTTATTTATAATTATTTAATTCTTTCATTAGTTAATTGGTTATTTTTTATCAATTTGTTGATTTGCAACAAGTAAGCACACTCAATACAACCACTTCAAGCATACGTGGAACACTTGGTAACCCAATAATGACTAGCATTTGGTAATCCCAGTAGTGTTACACTAGTTCAGGATGTGTATCGAGAGTGGGAACATATGCTGGTATTAGGACTAGTTAGAGCATAGTTGATTAGTTCAATTAAATTAGTTACTCCCTCATTTCATTTCTTCATTTTAAGCATCAAGAACATAAAACATAAAAAACCATAAAAATCACATACCTCAAGTTTACTTAACCATATAGTTGTGATGTATAAGTAAGCTTGGAAAGACAATGATTGCATAAGCCATCCTTGTTCTGTGAAGGCGCATAAGCACCTAGTCCTTGGAGTTTGACCAAATCGTGCATGGACACTCACATTCATATGGTTGAGTGTAGGGGTACCTTGCCACTCATTACCATACTTCTACAAGTGTAACATAATAGGGTAACATCCCTTAGGATGTTTGTATTGAAATATTTCAAACCCACCATCATTATTTGATTTAGACTCCATAACCTCTTCTACGGTAGCAACGTTCCCCTTACCTCTTTGGTGGGCACGTTCAGCTTCATTCCTTTGCCTATGATCATGATCACTACTTTTCTCTTTAGATGCTTCTCCTATTTTCAAAGCAGTTTGAAAATTTTCATCCAAAGAGTTTGACATGTTATCTACATGAGCTAAAATTTTGGAGAAATATTTCTAAATCAACAAGGTCTTTCATTGTACCATCTCATCAAGTGGTGCCTCCTCCTTATTGTCAACAAACTACTCTTCCCTTTTTCTAATGGAAGGATCCTGGTTGTACTCTTTCACACTTTTTCTTTTTCTAAGCTCTCCTTCTTCTTTAGCAACCTACTCAATGAGCCTTTCGATATTATGGGCTCTAAGTTCTAATAGTGTCCCTTGGGCATAAGCCCCAAGAGTTCTTCTTGTCTTTAATTAGAGCTCATCTATGATATGGCAAAGCTACTTCCTTTGAGAATAACCATGGTTAAGACATCTATGAAAAACCATGACTACATCCAAGGGTTCATGTATTCCTTATCACCAACCTTGGATTTTCTTCCTCAAGTTAGACACTTAGAAGTACATCTGATATTTTTCATTAAATAACTCAAGCATCGTACTCCATCTACAGATTGATCTAGCTCTAAGGAGTACTACCAACTTTCTTCTTCTTTTATGAGTATCCTTGGAAACAACTTGAGCTTTTTGCATTCATTTTATATGTTTTTCAAGGCACAAGCATAATAAAATGCTTGTAGATGATTTTGAGGATTTGAATTGTATTCCCCCCTCAAATTTGGGTTGTTGTTCATATCCAACTGCTCTATTTGACTATATTTCACATACATTGTTGGAATTTTGACTACCTCTATAATATTTAGCATGTTTCAAGTAGTAAGCAAAGGCTCATCATAGTCATGGCCTCTGTGATGGCCATGATGCCTATGATGATCGATGTTATCCCTTCTCTTATGGTGGTGGACCTCCCTTGAATGCCCATGCCCCTAATCTTGATCATTCTAGTAGGCTCTATGAACATGATCATCTCTATCCCGTTGGTCACGTCCATCACATTCATGTCCTCTACAGCTTTGATCAGAGCTAGAGGAGGAAGAAGAGGATGACAAAGGTGAAGAGGAAGAAGGACTAGCACTATGGTTCCTACCACCTCCTCTTTGATGGTTATGGCCATCATCATCATTATTATGCATGTCCTTGTCCCTACCATGACTCTCACCTTTGGATCCCCCATGATTAGGGGATCCATTCTTGCTTGAGCTAGGATTATTTATAGTTGTAAATTCTAGTTCAAGCCCCCTTCATCAAAATCAAGGAAAGGAGAGTTAGAAAAATAAGAACTCCTAGAGAAGGGATCCTCACTATCTTTTTAGCCTAGTAAGAACAAGGAGTTATAGAACCGTTGTCCCTTTGTAGCTTCATAGTATTTATTCTATTATTGATCAATTTTAATTTGTGCTTCAATGGGATGGTAATCCCTAGAGTCATGATCCTACACAACGTATTTAGCATGGAGTCCCTATATGTCTAACCTCATAAGAGTTTGTTGGAGTATCGCAGGAATTGATTGATTGGAAAGTAACACAATGTTGCCCTTCATGTCTCTCAACCACATCTAGTCATCTTGATGTAGGATGAAGGTGAAATTGGACACATACCCATCAGGATGGGTATATATTACTTAGCATTGTTGGGGCACTAGTTAGTTTAATTATTCATTTCTTGGATTGGATGTGTTCTCAAATTTTAGTGGTGAATCATTCCTATGAGAAGAAGACATTTTGGATTATAAGAAAATTATAAATGTGCTATTTACAATTGGTATTAGTGTTAGAATGATTATGACTTTAAGGTCTGATCCAATGATGTTGAATGATTTTCACTAAGTCTTAGATAGCACACGAAACTAACTAGAGTCCCCAACAACGACACCAATGATAAGCAACAGGTATACCCTATGTCTAATCATACAAATCACTAGCATTCACTTAGTGATCTGGTTGAATTCCAAAGACTTTAGGTTTCTTCATACACTAGTTCTATAAGGTGAGACTAACTATTGCAATCATTGTCTTCTTAGTTGCACTTGTGAAGTTCAAGGATATGATTAAGTGTAATTGAGGTATGTGATTTTTACCATTTTGTCTTTAATGTTCTAAGTTTCCTAAGAATAAAGAATAAATAATAAAATAATTAATTACTAAATTAATTTAACAACTAGATAATATTTAACTAATCCTAACATAAGCATCCATTCCCACTTGCCATACACATCCTGAACATGTATAGCACTACTGGGTTATCAAATGTTAACCGTTACTAGGATTATGAAGTGTTAGACATATGCTTGAAGTGGTCGTACTTATGTTTGCTATTTAATTGCTATTAATTACTTAATTACTTAAAACATTAAAGGAAATTGCTGGAATATTAAATGCATAAAGAAAATAATTAATCTAGTCCAAGTGCTACAAGGTTTGATCAAAAAGCTCATCTTTATTGCCACACACATTGAAGTGCTTAGGTACAATAGTGTTCGAATAAATATTTGTACACTCTTTGACTGCTACTATGGGCACTCAGAAAATATTCTAACTTTTGAGAGAAAAAATTATAAGAACTTCATTACAACTATGAAAGAGATTGTCATAAATGTGTTAGGTAGGCACACATTTATAGGCAAAACAAGGTGCCTTGTTGATGGGTACAGATCAATGGATCAAACCCTATGTCAATAGGATCACGTTGATGAGATCCCATTGACAAGGTTGTGTCAATGACATCCCATCAACACAACCAAACCATATAACTCATCAATAAGCTTACATGGTGAAGAATGGATTCTAATATAAAATAAAAGGATAACTAGAGTAAATCCCAAATAATCATATTATTCCAAAAATTAATAAAATAAAAATATTAATTAAATAATATATAATAAACATTAAGAAAATACTGGCAATGAGCCACCATTGTCCTTCTAACTTATCCTTCATAAGAGGTACCAAGCATTAGTAAATGACAAGAAATAATAATTAAGAATTGAAATACATAAAAAATTATTATTTCCAAATATGTAATACTCTTGATTTGAAAGCTTCAATTCTTGGGTTTAATTCTTATTGATAATGCTAAGTTTTAAATTTCTAACTAGATTACCTATCTTAGGGTTTAATAAGAGAAAGGTCCATGGTCCAAACTTTAAAAATAATGAGTCATAATAAAACATGTATACTTATTAATACATAAGGGGTTGTTCCAAGGTATACTCTATGTAGGTTTATAAGAAAATATATCATGATGTACACAAATGTTAATGCATGTAAACAAGGAGTCATGGATTTAAACCTCAAGATGCACAACCATAAGCATAAGCATAAGAGAGACTTTAGAAGGTTATTGCAATTATCATCAAACCTAAGCAGGATGATTTTGTTAAATGTAAATATATCTTAAATAATGTTATTGTAGCTTGTGAGGGAATGCAATGAGATTTTGATACTAACCAAGACATTTCTTTTATTAAGTTATATTATGCCAAATCTTATGATAGCATTGAATGGAATTTCATATTTCTTGTCTCTAGAAACTAGGATTTGGTGATTATTTTTTTTCAACTTCTTCATACCTAATTCATTGATGCTAATGATCAAGTTACTACTAATTTTGAATTAAGTTCCTTCTTTTCTCTTTAATTGTTAGTTTATTAAAGTTATCCTCTATCTCCCCATCTTTTTATTATTACTATAAATTTTCATTTACATAAGTTACATTATGATCTACAAGGAAATTTTAATTGATGATTAAGATAAATAATTGTTTTACATGCACTTTGTAGATAATTATTTTTTCATGATCAATAGTTGTCTGTAACATATTAATACTCTTTTAGCTAGAGTGGAGATTACTGCATGTTATTTGGCTCTTGGATTAATTGGCAAAAATATATTATTTATTGTAATGGTAATATTAATGAGTGAGTTAATCTCAAGCCTTAGAAACTCTTGAAAAAATATTTTATCTTCAAAATTTTAGGAATACATTTTTCTTTTAAGCCTAATATTACTATTTTGTGGAATTTTGTGGTTGATAAAAATGAAAAAAGTTTGATAAATGGAAAGAAAAAAATACTCACCCTTTTTGGCAAAGTTTTTGTTATTAAGAAAATGTTGCAATCAACTCATATTTATTAATTCCATTGTTGGGCACCTTCTAAAACTTCTTATGAGAGAACTGATTATATTATCTATTAGTTTCTTTAGTCTTCTAAGCAGCATAGGAAATGTTTTTCTAGAGTTGCTTAGAATATTTGCACTAATAGTAAGAAAGATAGAGGACTCGGTCTCATTAATTATTATAAATAAAGTATTTTTCTTATAGAAAAGTGGATTACAAAGTGCATTAATGAAGATGATGTTTAGATACTTCTTTTAAGAAACAAACTTAGGAAAGAAAAACCAAAGAATGATAACAATCACTCTTCTAATAACTTTCTTCACTTTAATCTTTTTACTTAGGCCATTTCTATTTTTGATTTTCTAATTCTTAAAAAAACTTGAAAGAAATTATGCAAGCTTAGTAAATATTGGATTACAATCATATTATAATTTTAGAAGATATTCTTAAGCAAATTAGCCCATGGTGGTTTCCTTTTAATGAAGGATATTGGACTACTAATGCATCTAGATTGTGTACCACTTAGAGTAAATTCAGTATCACTATAGTTTCATGTTTGCGTATGCAATATAGTTGGATTACTTCAAATAAAGCTTCTAGCCTTTATGGTTTGAATAGAAAGAGTAAAAAGAACTATAAAATTTTCATTTGTAATCTTAATAATTTATTTAAAGTTGATAACAATTGACATTAGGATTTTTAAAATATTTTTTAGAAGGATGACTTATATGTTTTTCCTTTTAATTTAAAATTTTCTTATGAGAAAATTACAAAGAATAATGTTATTCATAACAAATTCAATAAGGCCTAGAAAATGCAATTATCATTAGACTTTTGGATAGGGAAAATGAAAGACATTTGAAGAGCTCTTACATTTTCTAAAATGTCTTTTTTTGATGTCTTATTCATCAAGGTCTTCCGATTGCTATTTTTCTAAAACAAATGAGAAATGGATCTCCTCAATGTCCTCTTTGTAAAAGTGAAGACCCATTTTCTCATGTTTTTTTTTTAGTATCTTATTACTTAGCATGATTGGAAATGGACACCTAGAATTTTTAACAACTTTTAACCAAGCATCAATGAAGTTATTCTTGGTGATTAGCCTACTTTTTCTACTTCATTTCTTTGCATTTGGAATTGCCTTTGACCACTTATTCTCTACTCTATTTGCTATATCAATGTGCAATTATATTTTAGTAGAAAGAGCATAATTATGACATCTCTTCAAGTGTCAAATACCAAATTCTCAAAGATGCCACTTTTCAAATGAAAATTCTAGCAAAAACATTCCTAGTGAAAGTTGAACAATTAATTTTTTTATATAGCATTATTTTTTTGGGTTTTGGAGGCTTAAGAATGGGAAGTTTTTAGCTTTTTTTGCTATTTTTTTATCTCTAATTGATGTATTCTTTTTTTTAGAGAGAGTTTTCTCCTTCTCTTTAAAAAAAAGTCCTTTAGTAAAAAGTGAAAACTCATGAGGGTGCTTTAAAATAAAGGCTAGGCCTAATCCTTTTCCTACCTCAAAGAGAAGATTTTTAAGGATTGGTTGTGAGGATGAAAACTTAAAATGGCATCTCCAAAATGATTGGGCTTTTTATTTAGACTCTCTCTTTGATGATTTGATGTACTTTAATTTTTTTCATATTATTATTCATTCTTTTGGTGTTTAACATTCCCCCACTACTAGCATATAATATATTATTAACATAACATATTAAATATTTCCTTATGCTTAAGAACCAAGCATAAGAATATAAATAACAACATAAGATTCTAAATTCAAAACACTAGGATGTTACACTTGTGATTGTGACAATAATGTTTCATGATAAATAAAGGTTTTTACTTTATTGTTTATTTTTTTTTACTTTTTTTGTTTCTTTTGGGTTGCAATTTTTTTGGTTTTGTTAATTGTTATTTTATTATGTTATGATAAAGTCAAAAATTTTACCATAAGGATATCATAGTTATGATATCGTATCTATGATGTCATAGATTCGATATTGTATCTCATGATACGTTATCATATAAACAATATCATGGGGTGCATGCTAGCTTATAAAAGTAACACTTAGGCAGACAGATCTACAATAGATTTGATAATGTAGTAGTAGAACTCTTTTAGTTTGTTATTGTGATTTTACCTTTTAGTATTTAGCAATGTGTACCCATAGTGTGATGTTAAGTGATTGAGTAGAGTCTTCATTCGAGTGTGATGTACTTGGACATATTACATGATTAGAAATAAAGATTGAGATTACTTTTCATCATTGCAGTAAAACTTAGTTTTATTTTTGCTTTCATTTACTTTAATGTTCAGTATTTTCATAGTTACTAATTTACATTCTATGCACTTTACCATTACTGTTAAGTGGAATGAGTATGATTGATCTCAAGCACTTAAGTATAACTACTTGGTAACCTAGTAGTACTATGACTTGGTAGACCTAGTAGTGAAGTACTTGGTAATCCTAGTAGTAGTTTCATGAAGTCCAAGGTGTGAATGGAGGGTCATGACCAGCTACTCATTGCATAGGCTAGATTAGATTTATTTACTATTACCTAGACTTATAATCACTTTTCGTTGACTTCATGTTTACTAGGAGAAATATGGCCCATACAACATTAATATCATATATCTCACCATGAGTTAAATCATATGCATCAATTTTACTAGCTCATGTGGAAAGACAACAGTTGCAAACTCTAACTAATTACTCACATAATTACATTACCTTGTCTATGGAATTTGACTAGGCTATGCATAAACACTCGTATCTCATATGGTTGGGTGTTGGACTAGTCCATCATTCATCATTGGTGCTATTGCCTAGAACAAGTTAATGTTATGCTAAATAATTAAGTTTTCAAATTTTTTTGTATCTGAAACTTAAAAGTCAAACCCAAAAAATATAAGTAAAGCATACTTTTTGTTGTGACTGAAAACATCAATTGCTAGAATGGGAACCAAGGATTCTTGACGCAAGCAGTTTCTCAACCCCAAAACCCTAGGGCCTTCATGATAAAAATGGGATTTGGGGCACCCTAGCTAGTTTGTTAGATTAACTAGGAACGTGGGAGAGATGCAAAATGTAGAAATATGAATAGATCCGAATAATGCACAAATAATAAATTTAGCATTGAACAAAACACTCCAAACTTAAAAATTTATTGAGAAAATAATAAAGAATAAGTAAGATAAATGTGTACAAATGATGCTAGGATAAGCAAAAAGGGGATCCACTTGTACAAAAGTTCAAAGCCCATTGAAGCGAAGATGTTCTACTCCATGATTTGGGTGCCAAGCCACTCTTGATGCTATACGACCTCTTATCACTATTGCAACCTTGGATCTACAATTTGGCCATTGTTGGGAGGGGTGAGAAAGGAGGAATATTTAAATGATAAGTTGCTCCATGCTAGGTTTGGAACCCCAAAAGTGCATTACTAATACCAAAATGCATCAAGTCTCAAGCCCTCAATGCTTCCACACTAGGGTTCAAGAGACTATAAGTATGGAAACTTGAAAAAGCTCTTGAATGCCTAAAAATGCCTTAGGCATGATGTTGTGTGTATGTAAATTTCTTGTCAAAAATAATGTCTTGAACCCTTTTTTCAAAAATATGGAACCTATAAATGGTGTTGGTGTTTGGCTTTTATAGGATTTTTAGGCCATGAATGGGGCTATAAATTGGCTACGATTGGGCTACAAGATGGTTGCAAATTTGATGGAATTTTGCTGCAAAATGGTTGCTAAATTCAAGTGAAATGGACTCCTAAATTTGGGGGGTTACGAAAAATAGTAAGTACTTCTTCCAATGGTCATTCTATTTACAAAAAATAGTAACTAGGGCACCCCTTCCACACTGGTGATGAATCTTCCACACTGAGCTCTCACCAATATTGTTGAAGTGGCTAGTCAACATTGAAGTGCATAACTTAATAAAGTTTGCTTCTTATGGCTTCCATGCTAGGGGAAAAAGTTTCCAATTTGGGGGAAAAGTTTCCAAAATGTGCCTTTGCTCTCCACATTGAAAGGAAAAAAATTTTCAAATCTCCCATCCTTCCATGCTTGGGTTAGGTGAGATCTACCCCTTGCATGTGTTTTCAATGTAGAAAAATATCTNTTCATCCCCCAACCCCAAAAAAACCTTATCAAATTAACCTTTTCGGCATTCCAAATGGCATTTTAAAACCCTCCAAGCCCAAATATAGACACTAGATGACTTTTTTCACTTGGGAAATGAGGCTTTGATCACTTATGAGGCATTTTTAGCCCCAAAAGTATAAATTATGTGAAATTTCCCATTATGGATTACAATTTTCACATTTATAATGAAATTTTACCTCATGTTCCATGGGGTGAAAGCTACATGATGAAGTTTGGTTATAACATGCAAATTTTTGTGGTGTTTCAATGGCCCCTCTTTGTTGGTTTCTAGAGGATTGACCTAAGAGGAATCAACAAAGAATACAAAACACCACTGCATGTTATAATGTTACAATGCATAGAGGCCACATGAGAATTAGGCTATCTAGGTCATCAATGTTGCTAGTTTAAGGTCATGGTGGGCCATGGTACTAGTTTAAGGCCTTAGCAAGCTATGTCACTAGTTTAAGATTATGGTGGACTGTTGAAAGTAGGCTTGCTTGTTGACAATCTATCAGCTACATGTAGTATGGCTTTAGGTAGGAATGATTAATCAAGTTGGCCAACTCATTCCCATCCATGTTAGCTATTTTGAATGCTCCATTTTCATAGGCCTTGGTGACAAGGAAGGCCCTTCCTAGTTGGTTGGGAATTTGTCTACATGCTCATGAATGGCCTTGAGGACAAGGTCTCCCTCCTTGATCTTGGACATGATTAGGTTATGGTGATGTTGGTGATGTTGTTGCTTCTACCTTTCTTAATAATGCTTAATGTGAGCAAGCACCTACATATATCACTCTTCCACTGAATCCAATGTTGTTGTCCACAACTCCTTGCTCTACTCATCATTGATGAAGTTGGTCAAGACTACTTAGAGTGATGGTACTTGCAATTCAAGAGGTAAAACAAATTTAGAACCATACACAAGGCTATAAGGGTTCATGTCAATTTTTTTGCACTAGGTTGTTCTATATGTCCATAGTATGTGGATGAGCCACTCATGCCACTTCCACTTTCTATTGTTGAGCATCTTCTTAAGAAAGTTGATGATGACCTTGTTGCTTACTTTTGCATGTCCATTAGCTTGGGGGTAGTAAGGTGATGAAAAAGAATGCTTGATGCCTAAGTTGTGACAAAAATCCTTAGTTTCTTGGCTACTGAATTGAGATCCATTGTCTATGACTATGATTATGGGTATGCCAAAATGAGCTATAATGTTATCTAGGATAAACTTGCAAACTTGTTCAAATGTGTTCTTCCTTAGGGGAATAGCTTCAACCCACTTGGTAAAGTATTCAATTGCGGTGATGATGAAGCTATGCCCTATGGTAGATTAGGCATTATGGGTCTAATGATATCCAACCCCCATCATTGAAATGGCCATGTTATTTGGGCCATATGCAACTTAGTTGGTGATATATGTATCAAGTTGCAATATCATTGGCATGTGTCACATCACTTAACCTTTTGCAAGTAGTCATTTTCCATATTAGGCCAATAGTAGCCTAACCATCTAATTGTAGTGGCCATGGCTCTAGGTCCTATATGTCCACCACAAACACCCTCGTGAACCTCCTCTAGGACTGTTCTGGCTTCAATTTTTCCCAAGCACTTTAGGAGTATGCCATCATAGGACCATCAACATAATGTGTTATCACCTACGATGACATACTACTTTGACCACTTACGTATGACATCTTTCTGAGAAGTAGTCAAGCCTTGTGAGGATTCACCATGCATAACGTAAAATTTGATGTCATCATACCACTCCTTGGAAGGAGCAGTATGAATGATGGCCACAAAGGTATTCTCAATGTTCTATGTCATGGGAGTAGTGCAGTCCATAGTTAAGGTGGGAAACTTGATAAACACATTGGACATCATACTAAGGGCTAATGTTGCAATTGCATCAACAATGACATTTTCATTTCAAGGTATGTGTTGGATATCAAAGTCTATGAATTGTTGTAGTAATTTTTTTCTAGGCTACAGTAAGGTTGTAAGTGCTTAGTTTTACATGTATAGACTTCAATGACTTAGTTAACCATGAGTTGTGAATCACTTTTGATGGCTAAGCATCTAATTCCTAGGTTACAAGCTACCATCATTCCTCTGATCAAACCCTCATATCTTGCTATGTTGTTGGTACATAGGAACCTAAAATAATAAGCAAAGGGTTGGATTTCACTAGATGGGAATGTTATGATGGTAGTAGCACTAGCCCCATGGGTAGTTGAAGCTCTGTCAAAGTTCATGACTACCTCATAACCCTTGGACCCATTGGCTAATTGTGTTAATGTGTTCATTAGGGAACTTTGGCCAATGGTTTCTCAGTCATCAACTAGTGAAACTATGAGCTTTACAACTATAGCTTGACCTTTTGTTGAGGATTGAGAGACATAATGGAGGTTGAACTCTATGGTTATGGCTTTCCATTGAGCTCTATAGCTACATTCATAGATTTTGGTCATTATGGATCTGGGTATGTTATCCTTGCAAATTATGTTGGCATGGCTTTTAAATAGGTAGTATCTCCATTTCTTCAAGGAGAAGACTAGTGCTAGATAATGCTTCTCCACTTTAGTGTATCACGTCTCATAGGATACTAATGCATGGCTAAGGTAGTATACATGTATTTTTGCTATATCATTACATTTATGATAGAGTAGAGAGGAAATGGATGTATCAGAAATGGAAAGATAAGTGTAAAATGGTTTACCCTCTTGCCAAGGATAGATTGTAGGTAGCTATGTTAATTCTTACTTAAGGTTTTCAAAGGCTTCTTGGCATTGAGTCATCCACTCATAGTGAACTCCTTATTTAAGAAAGTGATTTATGAACTATAACTCATCCATAAGCCTAGTAATAAACCTACAAATAAACTATGGTCTACCTTGTAATCCCAAAAAATTTAAGGTTGGTAAGTGCTACCAATTTGGATACTACCTTAACCTTATCAAGATCTATGTGTATCCTTGCCTCAAAGACTACAAAGCCAAGCATCTTATTGGTCTTGACATTGAAGACATACTTCTTAGGATTGAGCCTAAGCTCATATTTGAGACACCATTTAAGCACTAGATCTAAGTCATTAGCAATTTTAGACTTCACCGCTACGTCATCTACATAATCATTATGCAAACCTAACATGTAATCATTGAAGATATAGGTCATGGTTGTCTAGTATGTTGCTTCATCATTCTTAAGGCCAAAGGGCATCATGGTATAACAAAATGTACCCCATGGGGACATAAAGGTTGTGCTAAGTTGGCATTCAGGGTTGATCCTAGTTTAGTTATATCATGAGAATCCATCCATAAAGGACAATAAGGCATGTCCAACTATAGTATCGATAAGTTGATCAATATTAGGAAAAGGAAAGTCATCCTTGATGGTGGCTTTATTTAGGTCTTGAAAATTAATGCAAATATAGATACTCTCATTTTTCTTAGGGACTACCACTATGTTGAATAAACCTACTTGGTAGAGCTTTGAGATTTCATCATGAACTACCAAGGCCAAATCAGGTCTAATCTTGTCCACTTTTTGCTTAACTGGGCTAATGCTAGGATCTAGTATGATGTTGTCCTAGAATAGATGTGGGTCTAGGCTTGGCATATCCTCATATGACCAGGCAAATTCCTTAATGTTATTTTTTAAGACTTTAGTGATATCTTGGGCACATTGAGGCTCTAGTGTGGAACTTAATTTAAGGGTTTTCTCATCACCACTATGTGTTATGATAGGAACCTCAACTAAAGGATCTTTAGTTATGTCTCTTGATTCTAAGTCAAGGGTTTTGGCTAGGATTTTAGGCCATTCTAGAGATTTCTCTATTAAGGCTATGTGGTCTACAAGACTCTCAAGCTCAAAATATAAGCAATCATAATCGATACATCATTTAATATTACCGTGAGGTCCATGTAGACACAAAGGCAAACTAATTTGCTCCCAAGTACTCATACTTTGATCCTTCATATCAACCAAAAGCATATTAATTGGTACCTAGGTAAAAGTAAATACATAATGTTAATATTCCATAAAACATATGCAAATCTAATGCAATCAAGGCCATCTAAAGTCATTAATGAGATGAGGTCAATTCAAAAAAGTAAAATAGAGGTGAACAAAGGTTACATAAAGGTCAAAAAAGGGGAAATAGAAGGAGTAAGGCTACAAATGATCAAGAAAGATCATAATTTTTCCAGTTTAAGGCCTTAGTGGGTCATGATGCTAGTTTATAGTCTTGGTGGACTATGATGCTAGTTTAAGGCCTTAGTGGGCCATTGTCATATGGTGTCAAATAGTGCTTAGGAAAGGTAAAACCCCTTTATTTAATACCATTTAAAGGCTGAAAAAAGGAAAATAGAGTTATAATAAGACAAACAAAGAACATATAGAGTTGTATAAAGGCCATAAAAGGTCAACCATGTTCATAAGGCAACATAAGTCTAAAAAACAAGTCAAAACATTACATAATAAGTTAAAAATCAAGTAAAATAGGTTATATATGATAAAATTTTCTTAATATAGGAAACAATGGTTATTTTTTGCTAGTTTTAGGGCTTGGTGGGCCATGTTTGAAGGCTATAATGCCATTAGGTAAGTTTAGGCATCAACCAAGTTTATTTCTAAGCTACTTAGACCCAAAAATCAAGTGCTTTAAGGCTTTCATGATAGGCTTAGCATGGAAACAAGGACCCTTAGTACGGAGACCAAGGAAAGTATGTTTTGGGATGTTCAGAGGTCCAGAATTAAGGTCTTGAGAACTTCCCAAGGTGGCATAGAGTTAGATCCATCAAAATTGGGCTCCCTAGAGGTCTATTAAGGTCAAAAGGAAAGTTCTAAAGCCTTTCCCACTTTTTTCCACTTTGACAAACGTGGAAAAGAAGGAGTTAGCATGGGGAACCAAAATCTAAGTAAAAATAAGGTTAAATATGGTTAAACAGGTAGCTAGAGTCTAAATCTAGAACTTGTGCATTTCCTGGCTTGGTTTTGAGGCAATTTGAGGTAATTTTAACTGTTAATTAATGTTTGATGAATTTAGAATGGTTTTTGGACACTTTGACTAGGTTTTTAGGGCCTTAGGGTTGCAAACTTCGATTTTGCAAGTTTATGGCTGATTTTGGGCATGTTTGAAGGCTGTTTAAGGGAACTTGTGATCTTCCTTAGTATTTCCACACTAGGGGAGTTACTCAAACGTGGAAGAATGGGGAGAATGGATTTTGGAGGTTGGAAAAAATTAAGACAAGTAAAATCTTGAGGTTGTGAGGTCCTAGGCTTCTCCAGTGAAGATCTTTAGTTTCCGAGAGTGTCATATAGCCTTAAAATGTGGAAAAGAAACTTTTCCTTCTTATTTCCATGCTAAGGAGGTTACTCTGGCATGGAGGAAGAAAGAATCTTAGATCTAGGCTAATTCAAGTCATAATTGATCATGAATGTTACTTCCCTAGATTGCCAGGGTCAAAGGCTATGGATCCATGTCAAAATTAGATAGTTTTGGGTATCACTAAGTGGTTTTGTGCCTCCCCCCCTTGTTCCATGTTGGGGATATAAGGTTCAAAATGGTAAATAAGGTGGAGTGGATTTTTAACCAATTTTAAGCTTAATCAACTTTGCATGTTAACCCTTGACGCAACTAGGGTTGAGGACTGGGGTCTAATGTTAAGTTTTGGTCGTTTTAAGTATTCAGAAGTGGTTATTTGGCCTTCCCCTTTCTTCCATGCTAGGGATAGAGAGCTTAGTGTGGAAAATAATGGGAAGTTAATTTTTGAACAATTTTAACCTTAATCAACTTTGCATGTCAACTTATAGGGCTATCAAGGGCAAGGATTAGGGTTTGGTGTCAAGTTTTCATAATTTTGAGTATCTTTAAGTGGTTTTTTGGCTTTTCCCCTATTCTTTCACACTAGAGATCAAAATCTCAATGTGGAAAATAAGGGGAAGTGGAATTTTTTACCCATCTTGGCCTCAATTAACTTTACATGTTAACCTTCAAGGCTACCGAGATCAAGGGCTAGGGTTTGGAGTCAAAACTAGTCATTTTAGAGGTTTTCTAAGTGGTTTTTGAACTTCCCCCCTCTTTCCACACTGGGTATTTCATGATCAATGTGAAAAAATGGGGGGAAAGTTTTTTGATACTTTATCATCACTCTTCGTCATTCATGTGGATTCTTAAGGTTACTAGCAACAATGGTCAATGCTTGGTGTTAAAATTTGGCTATCTTGAAGACTGATGAATGATTTCTAGGCTTCCCAAATTTTTCCACATTGGAGCTTCCATGCTCAACATGGCAAAATGGGAGGAAAGCTCCTTGATGATTTTTGGCTAATTTCAACCATGCATGCAGGTTTTTGGGGTTGCTAGTAACAATGACTAATAGTTGATGTCAAAGTTTGGTTGTTTAAAGGTTGTTAAGGCATTTTTTGAAATTTCCCCCTTTTTCCACATTGGGGCTTTAATGCTCAAGGTGGAAATTTTGGGGAAAATCTTTTTGATCACTTTTGGCCACTCTCAAGCATGCATGCAAGCTTCCCAAGTTGCTGGTGATAATAGTTGCTACTTGATGTCAAAATTTTATTGTTTCANCCCCCCCCCCCCCCCCCCCCTCTCCCCCTTTTCCATGCTAGGGCTTCCATGCCCAACATGGAAAATGGGGGAAAATTTTCTTGGTCATTTTTGACCAATTTTGATCATGCATGCAAGCCCCTAAGTTTGTTAATGTCACCTACTACCATATGACGTTGAAATCTGACTATTTCAAGGGTTATAAGTCATTTTTTGGACTTCCTCCCCTTTTTCTATGCTAAGGCTTCCATGCTCAATGTGGAAAATTTGGAGGAAAGTTTTTTTAATCATTTTCTATTAATCTAGCCATGGATGAGTGCTCATAGGATTGTTGGTGTTGGTCATCAATGCCTAAGATCAAAATCTAGCTATTTTGGGGATTATGAGGGGCTTTTTAGGCTTGCCCCCTTCTTTTCACACTTGGGGTGTAAGTCTTAGTGTGGAAGAGGTCCCTTGAATCAAGAAAGTTAGATCTAGGCTAAATCTATAGTTGATTGACCATGAATGTTGATCCCTAGGATTGCTAGTGTTGATGATTAATGTTGGGTGTCAAAATTTGATAATTTGGAGGCTTCTAAGTGCCTCATGCAACTTCCTCCATCTTTCCCACATTAGGAATTATGGCCCTAGTGTGGATAAAATGGGGTGATATATTTGTACCATTTTTAACCCATTTTGGGGCTTCTAGAAGCTCCAGAGGATTCTAAAAGGGTCTAGGGGTCACCAGGCATCAAGAAATGATCATTAGGTTATTAACTTACATCTTTTTTGGCTTCTCCCTAGCTTTCCATGTTGAGGTTATGAGGCTCAATGTGGAAAACACCAAATCCAAAGTTTCGACCAGTTTTGACTAGGTTTGATGAGGTTTTGAGGCCATGAAGACACTTGGAGGGGTTCTTGGTCATGTGGGGCTTACTTTGGGGTCAAACGTGTACTAGATGAGTGTTGGGAGGTAAGATTGATCATCACCCTCCTTCTTCCACACTAGGCAATATTGTTCCAATGTGGAAACTCATGGTGCTTAGCCATGCTCATGTTTTATCTAAATTTGGAAACCTGGTGTTGAAAAAGGTAAGTCTATGTTACTATAAATAGAAAGATGTTGTAATGCTAACAAATTTATTAAATAAGGGACATTTTTCCATGTTGGGCATGGTATTCCTAGCGTGGATGCATGGGGGGTAAGGTTTCCTAATGTTTTAAGTGCTGAAATTAGTAAAAATCTTAATGTTGAAGCAAGTTTGATCAAAAGGGAAGGTGCAACCCACAATTAAAAAATTTAGAATTTTGAAAAGTAGATTTATTTTTCCCTTTAAAAGTAATGTGAACCAAAATTTCCCCCCTTTTTATTTAGTGCACTTGTAGTCATGGTGCATTGAAATAGTAGCTAGGGTTTTGTTTAGGTTTAGGATGAGTTTTATAAGTGAAAATTTGCAAATTTTGATCATAATTGTCATTCTTAAGTAATAACACATTGGAAGAGAGCTTTGGCATAGATTCTTATGGCAACTACAACAAACCTTCAATGTGGAAACCTCCCATCTCCCTTGCAGTAAATGTAGAACTCCCATCTTCTCCTGATTTCTCCCTTTCCCAACGTTGAGCTTGCCATGGCACCAAAATAGAGAGGAAGAATGAGTAAGAATCCCACAATCTAGAAGATGAATGATCACTACAAGGATTTATTATAGGTTACAAGGCCTATTTCAATCTAGGCCCCATCTATCATTGCTCCAAGGTAGGCAATTCTACCTATTTTTGACTTTGTTTGCATGGTTTTATTCTAGTCTTTTTCCTTCCAAGTGTTAGGGCTAGTTTTTTTATATCTACTATGATGGAGGGATTAATTTATAATTTTGAAAAAATATCACCTCCTATTTTGGCTACTCCCATGTAGATCTATGGTTGTTTTATCACTTTAGCTTTTGTAGATTTGATTTGAAAATAGGCTTTGATATTTTGTGCTTTTTTCTCAAAATCTTGGGGTATGGCCATTTTTTCCAGATCTCGGGCTTAGGATTTTCAAAATTAAATCTTAACGCAATCCTACCCCATAATTTTGATGTGAATTTAAATGGGTTTCAATGGTTTTGGCTATTTCGATTGTTTTAATGGCTTTATGAAATTTAAGCCTTTGGGTATTTTTTGAAGTTTTACTATGAAAAAGCAAGCCAAGATGTGTATTTTTTTTTAGTAAAACAGTTGCATATTTTTGAAATCAAGGGCTATGGATTTTTAGCCCTTTATTTAAGCTTCCTGATGGTTGTTGTCTCGTTTAATTTGGCTTTCAAACGAGGGAGTTATGGCTATTTTCCTAACATTGCATAGTTAGGTTGTTTGTGCCACTCTTGTAATTTTATGTATATTTGCAAAATTTTCATAAGAAAACAACCAAGGTTTTTTGCTATTTTCTAGTATGGCTACATAGGCTTTAGCTTCACCTTTCCAATGGAGGTGGAATCACTCCAATTGGATTCAAAATGAATTTTTTATGAAATTTTTTGCTAAGGTTATATGGATCATGGCATTGGCTTCATGGCTGTTTCTAAGTTTATCATGCTTTTTCCAAATTTTTGCATAGTTTAGATTCTTTTTCCAAACTTATGCATGCTTTTCATAATTTAGATGCTTTTTCTCAACTTATGCTTACTTTTATCCAAATTTATGCACAATTTAGATGTTTTTTCTAAATTTATGCATAATTTAGACTAAAACATAGTTTTGGACATAATGTTTTTGGTTATAAAGGCTATAAAATATAGTATTGATGCCTTTATGGATTTGCTCAAGATAATTTAGATAAACACCTAAGAGCTTTTTATAGAAGCTAATTTGACCTCTAACTTAGGGATTTTTCTCTAAATTTTTAAAGAAATTCCAATTGGTCATAATGCAAGGTTGTGATGAAATTACTTAGGCTAATTTAGAAAAACACCTTAGAGCTTTTTACAAAGGCTAATTTCACCTTTGACTAAATGTTCTATGTAAATTTGCTAAGTAACTCTAATAGGCCATAATGCTTCTACTTTGAAAGGTTGTAATAGTGCCTTTTTATGGAATTTCTTAATCTTATTAGATAAATACTTAAGAGCCTTTTATAGAAACTAATTTCACCTCTATCTTAGGGAGTTTTCTCTAAATTTGTAAAGAAATTCCAATTGATCATAATGCAATGTTATGTAAGGTTTTGATGAAATTACTTAGGCTAATTCAATAAAACACCTTAGAGCTTTTTACAAAGGCTAATTTCACCTTTGACTAGATGTTTTGTCTAAATTTGCTAAGTAACTCTAATAGGCCATAATGCTTTTGCTTTGAAAGGTTTGAATAGTTCCTTTTTGTTGAATTCCTTAAGCTTATTAGATAAACACCTTAGAGCTTTTTATAGAGGCTAATTTCACCTCCGACTAGGATGTTTTCCAAACTTATTAAGAATTTCTAATTGGTCACAATGTTTTTGTTTTATTTTGTGTATGGTGTTCTTAAGGCCTATTCTCAATATAGTGGAGCTAGTAGGCATTTTGTGCTACATTGGTTATCCCAAGACCAATACTCCACCACATGACATGCCTCTTAGGAAGCTCTCATTGTGGTTTCAACCTGGGAAAAGGGACTTCCTTGCCCACCTCCTCAAAAATTTTAGTGTGATGTTGTGGTCACACTTGTCCGTGGATGTAGTTGGGGTTGTTGTGGAGACCCTATTGCCTTGGGCATCCAGACTTGTTATGAGGTATATTATTGATAAATCAATTCCTAAGATTATATGGGAACCCATAGATGTTGTAAGTAAATGTTATTTGTCAAATATCTAGATAATTCCAGAGTATAGTCAATATAATACTAATAATACTCTAATGGTGACACATAGAGCCCACACACTATTCCAGAACCCACTTGGCACTGTGTATCATCTATAGGGGTAAACATGGTTATTGTAATGTTTTTATGGTTTTGGATTAACTTCTTTACCTAACTTCATTAATTTTACTTCTGCCAGGTACAAGGTCAACAAGCAAGGTTTGATCATTAAAGACCAAATCCTGGAAGTGGCTCAAACTACTTTGGATGAATTCACCAAGAATCCCCAAATTATAGTAGCTATAAGAGGGGACTTTAATGAATATGCCACCATGTTCAATGTAGTATACAAGAAGTGTAAGGATGATAAGATGATGCATAGCTAGTGGGTAGATATTGATGGCTTGTATTGTTTTATGGATAAAAGAGTTTTATTTCTTTTCTTGGTCATTGAAATTTCTTATATGGATACTAACGTTTGGTTATTTCTTTGCATGATCTTCCATCTTAGTTAATGTTACTATACCACTTGCATGTTCACGTCATGAGGAAACCCTCATCCTAAAGCTTGGTGATGTGAGATCAGTGCAGGAGTGGCTAAGGGAACAAGTGCCTAGATATGTTCAAGCAAACATCAAGCATGCAAGTTTGCTTGATGTATTTATGATACATATTCCTTCCATCCCTATTGTAGATATGTTGCATGTTATTGACTCCTTTAATGAGGAGGTCGATTGCTTTAGCACCATCATCCAAGGTGTTAAGGTGAACATTGACATAGGTGTTGGCCTCTTTCATGACTTGTTTAGTGTCCCTACTAATGGGGCCAAGGTTCCTACTAGGATAGTGAGGGAATCATGCCATTATGAGGAAGTTCTAGAGTGGATTGGTGCTAGCACAAGCCACTAGAAATTCAATGGATAGCTTCACAAACCCTAATGCAAAGGATTCATATCCTTTATTTAGGTCTTGTGCATTCCCCAAACTACTATCACAAAATAAGATGATTGGGTTAGCATAGGGGTAGACCTTTAAGAAGGTCTTGATGGAGGGCATCAAATTTGATTGGGCTACTGCTTTGGCTACTAGGCTTCGAGAGGAGATTCTTAGGCTTTGTGTTGACACCTCTACGATAATCCATATGCACTTTTCATTTTTCACAAGTTATTTAAAGAGGTTTTTAGAGTTTTTTGGTGGTGTATAGTAATGGACAATGGGTTTTCCAAGACCCAAGCCAACTTTCTAAGCCTTGGATAAAACATATTTATCCAATGATGTAGGCCCAGAACCCACCAAAGGATGTGGATGAGACATTATCCATCACCACTAAGAATCTTGATGTTAGGCAGTATGAGTCTCTTGATCATACTAATAATGATGAATCCCTGTCATTTCCTACAAGTGTTTAGGAGGCTAAACGATGACACATGGAAGCCTAAGTGGTAGCTAGAGAGAAGTTTAAGAGGCCCATGGAGGAGGAATCCCTAGCATTAGATCAACCTACCCCAAAGAAGCCTAAGTTTAAGCTTAAGCCATCACAGCAGGAAATCATAAGTATGCTTTATTTAATTTTGGCTATTTCATGTTTTAAAATTTTATGGATACTTTATGGTTCCATGTGTTAATCAGTTTTCTATGTGCTATGGTTGTAGAAAAATGTGAAGTTGTAGCAACCCAAGCTATTATAAAGGCGAAACAAAGGCATGTAAAAGAGGCACTCCTAAAACAACCCATGGTTGAAGTACATGCCGATGCAAGCATAGATGATCTAGATGTCTTGTTTGGTGAGGTGGTACCAAGTACCTCTTCCATCATCATCTCAAAGGAGGAAGAGGAGGAGGAGCCAAGTATGTCTATGCCTTAATATTATTGTTATATTATATCAGTTACATTTGGTTTTCATCCTAACCTTTCGATGATTGTTATGTTTACAGTAGTTTCTAAGCCACTAGTGCAAGCTCCCATCCCCGAGTTTCATTCAAAACCATGGGTAGAGACTCTAGACAAAGTGGATTTCCTATGTGTGATGGATAAATACATCATCAATTGACTACATCAAGTTGCACTTGAGATAGGTAAGGATTTTTTTATGCACTTTGGCTATAGGCTTTGTTTTCATTCTGGCTATTTGAATTTGTGTCTTATAATTTCCTTTTCTACTTTGTGCAATACCATCTATGGAGTGGGATTCCAACAAGGGAATGGAGGTAGACTCTTTTCCTAGACTTCCCTATGACGTGTCTAGTGTACCTATGAAGCTATACAACACTACCATTGATTTAGTAATGTCATGTGAAAAAGCTTCATGGTAGCTAGAGAGGTCTAACAAATCCATTTGGGAGAAAGTTATGGCCTTGAGGGAAAAGGTTCAAAGGCAAGAGGATATGATTAGGGATCTCCAAAATCATAAAGCCTTTGTGAAAGCTCAAGTGGCTAACTTGGGGGAGTTACAAACTAAGGAGATCACATGGGCTTGCTATTGGCATGTCGTTTAAGGAAAAGTAGCAATCCTATGGGAGATGGAAGAGCAACATATGCAAATGGACCTCATCTACCAAAAGGTTGAATACTAAAAAGATCACTGATGAGACGCGACATGCATAGCACCGCGATATCGCATCCCCTACGATATCGCGGTCCGCAGCCATATCTATAAATAAGAGGTAGCACTCCCTTCATTTCTGAATCTTGGCTAGAAGTAGTGAAGCTCTGGCAGTTTGAACACTCCAGAGTTAGAATTTTTCCCATGTGCCCACAATAGTATTCCAAGATCTGTGCTTGGTAATCCCAGTAGTAGTCCAATGTGTACGGCTAGTTAAGGAATTGGCTACTCATCGCTAGGCTAGAACGTGTGATAAGTACGACTTGGCTACGAGCATCCACGGGTGTGTACGGCTAGCCAAGGAATCGGCTACTTATCACACTTAGGCTAAATAGGTGCCTCAGTACGACCACTTCGAGCACTTGCGTTACGTGTGGTGATCCCAGTAACAATTAGAGTTTGGTAGCTACAGTTGCATAGTTCAGGGTGTGTCCAGTAAGTGGGAACAAATGCTGACACTAGTTAATCAAGACTTAGGACATTAGTTAGAGTTAGTTAGTTTCTCAACCCTTTCCCTCATAGCTTAGGAGATAAACTGAAAAATACCAAAAAAAATCATATACCTCAAACTTGCTTAACCATATACCGTGACACATACAAGGAAGCCTGGGAAGACAACGAACGATTAACCCCAAGTGTTTCTTGTGGCGTTAAGGTATTTAGTCTATGGAGTTCAACCGAATCGTGCGTACACGCTCGTATTCGTATGGTTGAGTGTAGGGGTACCTCGCCACTCATCATTGGCACTATTACCGAGGACTAAGTGTTTTTCCATCAATTGAACATAAGGGATATCACTCACATCATTATGAGCTTTTAACGAACCTTCGGGTTAATCAGTTAATCAAGAACATAAATAACGGTAAAATAGCACACCATTAGGATGGCCTCTTCTCATGAAATCAACTCACCTAAGGACAACACAGGAGACGGTCAACATCATACGCATAACCTAAAGCAGCCAGGTCCTAAAAAATCCAAGGTCACATATACTTATCCTGATGAGTATGTCCCTGACTTTACTTTTATTCTCCATCAAGATGAACAACTGCGATGGAGGGATCTACAAGGTAACATCGTGTTACCCCCAGATAGATCTGCCCCTAACATGCTTTTTTGTGCCTTAGCATAGATTGACATGCAAGAACTGCTCGTAGAATACGTTCTGGATGATTATGACATAAGGGATTATCATCCCACAAATGCCCAACGTATTCGGGACACAAGGCAGGAGAGCCAACATTCATTATTGAAGGGCAAGGTCCCCCATGTCATTAGTGAAATAGGAGACGAGGAACCCCTCACAATGGGTTTCTTAGAAAATGATGTTCCTCCTCCTCACTCCGGTGAAGAGGTTAAGCATCAAGGCCTTCAATCAACTATACATGCTACAGGCTCTGATCCCCATGATCACCAACTATTCACAGCAAGAACAACTACTCACACTAAGGACAGACACTTAGATCGGTACAATGATCGGGGCCGAAGTAGCCGAAGAGCAGGTAAGAAACATCGCCATGGTGATGGATCCCCTTCTTCTTCTCCTTCATCTCACCATTCACACTCTCCTTCCACATCTGGGCACAGCCATCGTGAGCATAACGGAGAGAGTAAAAGTAAAAGGGAAGACGAAATACCTCGACAAGAAGGTCAAGAGGAGTTAGGACAAGGGAAAGGACGTAGGGAGAGTAGGGAACCACCACGAAGACATCACAGACGTCATGAAAGAGATGATCATGACGAGCCCCTACTCACAACCCGAAGTATGCTTAACATAACAGAGG
>MNCI01001670.1:15048-35762 GCA_015680685.1 Gnetum montanum | reverse complement strand
TGGTTGTAACCATAAAAGAGATAAAAATGCTGCATCTAACAAGTGTACTTGGTAGTGGTTACAAACATCATGGATTAAGGCTAGGAAGTTACAACTTCCACATAAAGTTCCAATTATATAAATAAAAGCTATAGTTGGAAATATCCATAAACCCATTTTTAGGAAATAGCTTTATATATATATTTAGGAACAATATAAAATTTGATCATCTGTCTCTCCTTGGCCATGCTATGAAATAATTTGGAGAGTACTTCATAGTCTTCATACGTTTCCTTTGCTCTTTATCAAAATATTATTCTCATCGACTCCACAACGGCCTTGGGTAAACAAGTCAGCTTACAAACAAGGCGTTCCATCAACGAGGCGTTCCACATTTGAAATATTTATGACAAAGGTGCTTCATTATCCTTCCAAATGCTGATTTTTCTTGATGAGCTTCTGCAACGCGCGGCCACACCTCCGTTGAATTCTTAATGGAAGTTGCATCTTCCAAAAATCCTGCAGCGGTTGGATCCGATTCGGTGCACGGTTTACTGGTAGTTGAGACATCTTCTCCATTTATGTTGCCGCCATCTCTGCAGTTGGCAACGGCTCTGCCGTAGTTGCAGGCATCAGAGTCGGCATCAATTTTGAATGGATTCAGCCGGGAGAGGGCATGCACTTCCTCATCGGGCGCAATTCTGAACACTGAAATTGCTTGGCTAGAAATGAAAATAAGGCCCAAAAACATTTAAACAGGGCATTGAAAGTTACGGATATTTGGAACTCAGGGCCAGTCCTCCATGGTAACGAATAACGCACACAGTAAACCCGGCAAGCTGAGCCAATGGATACACAGGCCCAGTTCCAGCACCATATCTTCTCCTTTGTATATTATTTGTTCTCTAGATTCACCACCGGCATCAGTAGCAAGTAGGAATAACCTTGAAATTAACGGGGTTTTGGGCTGGTCAAATGCCCACAGGCCATAAGTAAAATTACGCGCGGCGCCTCTCTCTAGAACAAGGTTTCTTTCACCTCTCTAACAATTTTCTCTGCAGGTTCATATCAACAATCTGTTCATTTGAATAATCTTGTTGAGTACTGGAGAAACGGAGTTTGTGCAGCAAGTGTTTGACAGAATGTCTGTAGAATTTTGTAATGGTTTTCCTGTACTGACAGTGCCACATACCACTTACCATTGGTCCACCCAGCATACTTCATAAAAATGTTTGTATGATGCAAGATGATAGAAATGCTATCAGCTTTTGGCTATATTTTTATTGCTGTGTAAGCATTTCATTTTCTGTTTCTATGTTTTTGTGCAGTGCCGTTTTGGAGGCCCTCTCTAGCTTCTTGTCATTGCAGATTTTTGTTTTTATATTCTTATATTTTTCAGGACAACAATGGTCACAGAGAATGGGGATTCCAGTGGCAAAATGCTGGGGCAACCCTTGAACAATCCTGTTTCTGCCTTTCTATATGAATGTTTATTTTTGCAGAGTGCATTATTTGAAATTGTGCTGTGGGATAATGGGTTGCTATACTACCATGGTCTCTTACAATAATGCAGAGCAACTCCTTCATTTTGCAATATTCCACTTTTCCTTTCTATTGTAGAGAAAAAAAATCTTGCTTATAGAGAAATATCTTGCTCAGCCTTGAAGTTCTAAACAATATATTCTTGAATTACACAGGAGAAATAACTTCACCTTGCACCAGACTGCTTACTGAACTTGAAATTATCAGGTTATTCATTTGTAAATCCTAGAGAATTATAAAGGTAGAACAACACATTGATAATTCTGTACTTATCAACAGGGCTGTGTAAGCTTGCTATAGAAATGGTGCTCCAATATTTTAAAATAAGAGAATGCCTTTTGTGCACTTATTCTCTTCCTCTCAAACTGAAAATTTAGCTACTTCAAAAAAAAAATCTCAACTATTTAAGCTTGCTTCATGAAATGGCCAAATGTGCCAACAGAAGGTTAGGTTAAACTTCACTTGTGTAGACTCTTCTTAATCTTTTCAAGATTAGAGAGTGAGTAAGGCCTACTCTGCACAAGCTTGTATTCACCACACCCTTCACTTAAAATGTTAAAAGTGAGTTCATCCCATAGTGTATCACATTGCTTCTCATTTTCATCATTGGTTATCTTGGGTTTTTTCCCTTCATGGCTAGGAGATTCTTCTTGAAGCTCCACTTTGAATCCTTATTCTATGCTCACATTGTTGATAGCTAGGGGAGTTGCATTATCACCATGAATAATGATTTCTCCTCCCTCTTAAAGAAGATGAATTTCTTGATGGATGGGTGAAGAGATGGCTCATAATTGAGCCAACCAAGGTCTTTTGAGGATCAGGTTGAACCTTCATGTCTCTTCCATCACCAAGAAGTTTGCAGTGGTAGGAAATTATTCTTCAGCTAAAAAATCTAAGGAGATAGACCCCTTAATTGCAACTCTTGATCCATTGAAGCACTTAAGAGCTATGGTGATCATACTTTGTACTTGCTTAGTTAAACCCAAGCATTCAAAGATGGTGCATGGGATGATGTTGGTTGCTACCCCATCATCAATGTGCACTTGATGTATTTTAAATTGTCCTATGTGTATGGTTATGAATAGAGGGGCTATAGACACCTTGCCATTCTAGGGATTAACTTTAATTTTGCTATTACAAAATGTTATGGGTGTTGATTTCTCCTCCTCTAGTGAGGGAGGAATCATCACTACATGGATGGTTTTCTCATTAGTAGGAATATCCTCACTAATAAGTATGAAGATCAACATTTTGACTAGTTCCTCATGATGTGTGACGAAAGTCATTATTAGGTCATACAAGCTCAAAGTTATATTTTTCTACTTGAGCAATTGCCTAGCTTGGTCCATTGCACTGAGGAAGTTTTTGTCATTGGTTGTGGGCTTGTCACCCCAATTGTGCTTTATTTCCTCCATACATCCCAAAATTTGGACTTCAATTTTAGGTTATGGCTATTGTTGCTCCTTTTGATTGTTTTGATTATGGGCTTTAACTTCTTTCTATGGCTTGTTGGTTGAATGAGATAGGGTAGAGGAGGCCATAGGTATAGCCAATATGGGAGTGGGCTTCGGTGGTCTCACTTCCTTTTATGCCTTTGTTTGCTTATCTCCCTTGTTGTCAAGGTTTTGCTTATACTTTCTACTTTGGTTGGCTAAAAGTTTTTAGTTGTCAACTATTGGTTGTAATGAAGAGGTAGTAGCATTAGCCACCACAAGGGGTCATTGTGTGGTTGTTTGGGCTACAACTATTTGGGTTGTATTAGGTTGGGGAACCTTGATGACAAAAGGCTCTCTTAGAGGCTTTCATAATGGTACCCTCACAATGAAAGGCAGTCTTGACCTATGGGAAGTTGGAGAAGCTCTCTCATCATAAAGGGATACTTGGATCATGAATGGTTCTCTTACAGGTCTTTGATTATCATCAATATTGAATGCCAAAATAACATAAGGGCTATCATTGGCATTCAATGGGTCTTTATAGACCTAAATTGATTGGTTTTGAATTGGATTAGAAGCATATAAGACTAATTCCCCCCTATCTATCATCCTTTGTAGGTCATCCTTTAGCACAAAGTAGACGTTTGTCTTATGATTAGGTAGTTGATTATAATGGTAGAAGTAGTCCAACTTGAAGTATCTAGGCACCAGGGGATCATCTTTCATTGCTTGAGAGGGATCTTTAGCTATTTCACATAGTCACTCAATTTTCTTTCAAGTGGCTTTAGTCATTTGTTTATGTTGCATGCACCTACTTCTTAATAGTTAATCAAGTAACTCAGATGGCTTCAATGGCAACTTAGTGTACTTTGACCTATCCTTCCTTTCAAAGTTAGGTCTATTTGGTCATTGGTGGGGGCCTTGGCCGGGTTGACCTTCGGCCATTCGTTTGTGATCCTATTTTCCTTAGTCACGGTTGATATAGTAGTGTTGCTTTATTTACTCTTTTCTTTGTCTCTTTGAGCATGTTGGTTTTTATATGATATGTAGTCTAGATCATGGCTAGCCTCTACAACATCCTCTATGTTTTTAGTTTATGAGAATGCTTGGCTAAGAGATCATGGATCCAGGTAGTAAATTTTTAACTTGATGAAGTTATTAATTGCTTCCTTGAATATGGCTAACAAGTGGACTTTGGCTATTGGCTCTATTATTTCATTTAGTAGTCCATTCCACCACTGAATGAATTTTTGTATAGGTTCTAAGGATCCCTATTTGACCTTCATAAGTTGGTCAAGTGTTGTGTCAGGTTTCAAGTTATACTTGAAGCAGTTGAAAAATTGGGCTACTAAGTCTTCCAAAAAGAATATAGCCCCTTTGGGTAATTCATGATACTAATCAAGTGCCTTCCCAATCAAAGATGGGTATTAGGATCTCCATTATACTTGCTAAATTGTGGAATGGGGATACCAAGAGGAATTATCAAGGGTTGGACTATAGGACATATGGGATCATCTTGGTAGAAGTCCATAATCTTGATGGTTTGTGTGGTAAAGGCTTTAATCCTCTTTAATTATTCTATTAGGTCTTGCATCATTTGAAAGGCTTGATCTAAGCCTTGTGATGGTCCCATAGTTTGTGAGATTTATACATTAGGTTGTGGTATATGTTGTGAGGCTTGTGCCCTCGCTATGGGTTACATGAAAAAAAGAAAAGTTTGCACTATCATTGTGGCTTGTGGACCAAACAAAGAAAAAGATTTTTTTGCTAGTACCTAAGGCACAAATGGAAATAACATAGTGTGTGACCCTTGTGTTGTGGGATGTCTCATGGTGCATCCCATGTGAGTAGTTATCGAATTTTTGGTGGTAAAACCCACCATTAATGGTTTTGTATTTCGTGGCTATGTTGTAAATGACATTGATATGTTATAACTTGTTGTCTATAGCATTGACTAAGTGTGATGTGTTGCTACAAATAGCATGGGGTCTACTATAGTAGGGCATGAAGGAGTGGAAGATGGTGGCATCATGCCCATCAAGAAAAAAAAGACATTAGGGGAAGGTTCTATGACATTGGGGCTATTTGTTAAAATAACCCTCCAAGGATAATGTTTAAGCTTAGATTCTACCCTAAATTCATCCTCTTCTTACTATTCCCCAAAGGTAGGCTAGTCATCTTCCTTTTTTGTGGCAATCAATTAGGCCAGGATGCTGAATTGATGTCATTTAGAGGAATTTCTTCATATGGAAAAGGGATGTATTCTTTCCCACCCCTGTGTATGAGCTCAAACTCCCTATTAATGTTGGCTTCAATTTAGGGAACTAACATACCTCCTTGTATTTGGCATAAATGAATTTATAGCAATCTTCATTAATGGCTACAAAATCAAGACTCTCCCCTCTAACTCTCAAATATTGCCTACACTCAATGACTGCAGAATCTTTGGGATCATACACCCTCATGACGTTTTGGTTATGATCTTTGCCAATGAAGGTGAAGTGAAATTTGATGGATTTTCAAAAAGACGTGGTTATAGTGCTAATAAATGCTTAAGAATAGGCTATAAATGTTAAGATAAGAGTAAATTCTAGTGAATGGAGTTCAAAAACCCTTAGAGAAAATGAAAATGGAAAAAATGATATACTTACTATAATTACTAGGTGTGTGATAAGGGGAGTTTACACCTTTACTAGAAATAGAATATTGGAAATGTTGGCTTTAAACCTCCTTCAAGCTAGCTTCCCACATGCCTCTATGCTGGGTATGGTAAAGAAGCAGGGGTGAGATAATGGAAATATCACACCTTCCTATTCCAATGTTGGAGAGAGGGGGAAAAGTTTGAAGAGTAAAATGGAAACTTAATGATTTCCAAAGATGGTTTTGGTAGGTTTCCAACTTTCATAAAAAAGGAGGGAAAAGTGGGCTTGGTTGGTATGGAAACCAATGTTGGTTTAGTGAGAAATATTATGGTAACAAAAATTAAATGTTTATCAAGGCTTCCATGCTAGCTTTGCTTTAGGAATTCACAATAGATGTTATAAAATTATAGCACCCAAATCACCCACAGCTTCCACACTAAGGTTTCCACCACAAAGGGAAGGGAATGGCAGTGTTGGATTCCTTGGAATTTTTGGCTAAAACAATGACTTTCAACTTGTAATAACAATAGATTTGATTATGAAATTGATTTCAAACTTAACCAACATTGACCTCACAATGACTTCCACACTGGATATGGAAGAGGGGGGTAGGGGGAAGGGGTGAAGAGGATAGGTTGAAAACCAAAGTAAAAAGTTAGTATTTTTCTATTAAAATTGGTTCTAGGTAGCTGCTAATTTTCTTAGCTTGGTAAAATGTGGGGGGGAAAGGGTGAAGGGGGAAGAGGAAACTCATGAAAGAGTTGAACCATCCACTTTTAGAAACTAGAAAATAAACTTTTGGCAATAAAAACAAAGGGGAAAAGAAATATCAATGTTGCTTTTGGACCTTAAAATTCAGATCAAGTGCTATGAAAAACCAAAGCCCAACTGCCTACAACTTCGACATTATAGTTTTTGTCACAAGGAGGGAAAGACCAACGTTGATTTTCAAAGGTCTTGGATAAAAATAATGAAGGAAAATTTTGCAAATGGCTATGAAAATAATAGATCTAGCTAAAAAATTTATGTGAAGGACCTCCTTCTAGTGCCAATAAAGGCTATTGACTGAAAACCTTGACTGCTAGAATGGGAACCAAGGATCCTTAGCATAAATAGTTTCTCAACCTGAACGCCTAGGGCCTTTGTAATGAAAATGGAATTCAGAGTACCCTGGCTAGTTCGACAAATCAACTAATCAACTAGGAACTTGGGAGAGATGCAAAATATAGAAATATGAATAGATCTAAATAATGCACAAATAATAAATTTATCTTTAAACACAAAACTTAAAACTTTATTGAGAAAAGAATAAAGAATAACTTAGAGAAAAGTGTACAAATGATGCTTGGATGAGAAAAAAAAGGGATCCACTTGTACAAGAGTTCAAAACCTATTAAAGTTGAGATAATATGCACCATGATCTGAGTGCCAAGCCACTCTTAATGCTATAGGACCTCCCTTCACTGCTGCAACCTTGGATCTGCAATTTGGTCACTCTTGGGAGGGTGGAAAAGGGGGAATATTTGGATGCTAAGTTGCTCCACCCTGGGTTTAGAATTCCAAAAGTTTAGTGTTAACACCAAAATCCACCAAGTCTAAAGGCCTCAATACTTCCACACTAGGATTCAAGAGACTAGAAGTATGGAAACATACAAAAGCTCTTGAGTGCCTAAAAATGCTCCAAGCATGGAGTTGTATGTATGCAAATTGCTTGTCAAAAATAATGTCTGGAACCCTTTTTTCAAAAATCTAGAACTTATAAATGGTGTTGGATTTTGGGTTTTATAAGGTTTTTGGGCCATGAATGGGGCTACAAATTGGCTACGATTGGACTACAAATTTGATGTAATTTCACTACAAATTGGTTTCCAAACTTAGGTGAAATGGACAACAATATTTGAGGGGTTATTAAAAATAGTGAGTGCTTCCCCCCATTACCATTCCATTTACTAAAAATAGTAACTAGGGCATCCCTTCCATGCTAGAAATGAATCTTCATGCTGAGCTCTCCACCATGCTTTTTGAAGTTGTTGGTCAATGTTGAAGTGCATAAGTTGATGAATTTTACTTCTTGTGGCTTCCATGCTGAGGGGGAAACTTTCCAAGCTAGGGGAAAAAGTTTCCAAGGTGGGGGAAAAATTTCCAGTTTGAGGGAAAAGTTTCCAAAATGTGCCTTTGGTCTCCACATTGAAGGGAGGAAAGTTTTCAAAACTCCCACCCTTCCACACTGGGGGTAGGTGAGATCTACCCCCCTACATGTGTTTTCAACGTAGAAAAATTTCTACCCCCCATAAAACCAATCAAATTTCCCTTTTTGGCATTCCAAGGGGCATTTTTAACCCTTTCAAGCCCAAATATAGACACTAGGTGACTTTTTTCACTTGTGGAATGAGGCTTAGACCACTTATGAGTCATTTTTAAGCCCCAAAAGTATGAAGTATGTGAAATTTCCCATTATGGATTACAATTTTCGCATTTACATTGAAATTTTACCTCAAGTTCCATAGGGTGAAAGCTACATGATGAAGATCAATTATAACATGCAAAATTCTATGGTTTTTTACTTTTAACAAAATTTTCTAAACACTATAATATGGCTTTACATAATGATTAACCATCACCTACCAAGGAGACAAGAAGAAGCAATGATAGAACTATTGATGAAGAAGAATGGGGGATGCCAATGTAGACACGAATCACATATGCTCACACTGATCTGTACCACCTAGGCTTTACTTTCATCTTCCATCAAGACAAGCAAATGAGGTGGAGAGACATGCAAGGCAACATAGTCCTACCTCCAAAACATGTAGCACTTAACATGCTACAAACTACCCTAAATGAAATTCATTTTATCCAAATTTAGGAAGAGTATCATGTGACTTTAAAAATGACTAGACCTTATGAACCCATAAAGGAATAGATGAGAAGAGATGCTACCATGGAGACTAAACATATACATAGCAAAGGAAAGTAGGCCAAAACTTTTGTTGTTATAGAAGAACTTGATGCTAATCATTTCATTTCAAAACAACTCAACTAGAACCATGAGGAGCTATCAAAAACATCTATTATCAAACTAGAGAAACCTATCAAAGTCCAACTTCATTCTACTCTAGTAGGGACACACAAGGGAGAGGCTACTAACTTGAGATACAAGCAAGACTCTAGGCCAAGGGATCTTGCTAAATCTTATAGAGAAATTCACAAGAGTCATGAAAGGAGAACTAGCCAACACCATTCTCTTGCCACCTTATCTACCTCATCATGATTATTGGAGGACTTTGATAGGTGAAGATAACAGTATCAAGATTATGATAGGGAAGAAAAGAGAACTCATGGTCATCATGAAAGATATTTAAGGTGCTCTGATTTAGAAGATGAAGAGTATGAATGAAGAAGAAGAAGATACAAAAGAGAAGATGAAGAGAGCCATGAGCATAGAAGGGATCAATGCTACAATAGAGCATACAAACCCGATCATGATGATGAATCCCTAATGAAAACTTGAAGCATGATAAATATTTAGGAAGAAATTTCCATACCAACTAGGTAGATGAGAGATAGCTGAATCAAATGGCTAGATATGAATAATATGCTGCAATTTGATGGTGGTTACAACATTGATCCCTAGCATCACCTTCAAGCATTGCATGATGCTTGTGCCCTTCAAAAAATAGAGAGTGATTGATAGAGATTGAAACTATTTTCTACAACACTTGTGAAAGAAGTGGAGATCTAGTACAGGTCATTGGAACTTGAATTCATCAGATGCTTGAGTACCATGCTCAAAATATTCAATGACAAATACCAGACCTATTCATGAGTGTCAAACTTGTAGAAATAAATCTAGGGATGAAAAAAAGGACTCATGAGATCCTTAATGCAACAATGAATAGATATTATTCATTGTTACATAGATGCCCAAGCCACAAATTGTTTCCAAAGGAACAACTCAGGTGCATAGTAGATGGGCTATGAAGTAAAACTAGAGAGACTCTTGGAGTTTACACCCAAGGAAGATTATCAGAATTGACCACCCATTACATTCAAAGAGTAATCAATCAAGTGCCAAAATATGAAGGTGATTTGTGAAAAAGAGAGACATCTAAAGAGTACAACAAAGATCCATTGATCATAAAAAGAGATGCAAAAGTGTGTGAGACCCAAGAGGAAGAAACCTTAGATCAAGCAATCCAAAAGGAGATCCTACCACTTCAAAATTATATCACTAATATAATAACATAGGTAGGGAAGATGTGGGATTTAGTGGATGAGAAAGTTAGAAATTCTTTGAAAACTATGGAGGAAAGAACAAAGCAGGCCTTTGGAAAGGACAAAGATAAGAGGAAGAAGGAGTTTGGATGAAAAGGTAAAGTTGTTTATGTGGCTAAGTTTTTAGGCACTAGCTCCATAGATGATGAAGGTTGTAATGTGTGTCAATATGAACATCCTAAGGGATATTATTCAGCCATGCCACTTGTGCAAGAAATGGGGGCATATGCACTCAATCCCAAATTTGTTCAAAAAAATTCCCAAATGGTTACCTTATCCTTAAGGTAACTACCAATGAAACCTTCAACCAATATACTATCCTAGTGGAGCTTTTCTGTAGTCGTAGGATAATTATTATTAATGGTGGAAACAATCCCAATTATGGGCCATGCCACCACCATGCCAGTAGTATCCATATCGGCAACATGATCCTTATGGATACTATGTCCAATGTCTTGTATCACCTGGTAATGCAGCTATTCAAACACCACAATGCTATCCAATAGAGTACCACATATCAATGTCACTAAGGACTAATTTTAACTCATATATGCATCTGCCAATAGTTGGTTATTCTACCCAATACCTAAATCCTCTACCACTTATGCCACCTCCTGTTATGCATGGGGATTTACCATCACAACCATAGCAAAAAAGTGCTACAAGGGTAGTTAATACACATGAGGGGATGGTAACTTTTGAGTCTCAACCTAGGAAATCACCATTTTTTAGAACAAGCCCAGAAAAGACTTAACATATAATTCCACCCCATCTACATAGAGTCCTTCTCAACACTGCAAGCTTCTAACTTCATCAAGTCAAAACATCATCATTTTCATGCTTACTTGGACCATAACTCATTGAATTAAGGTAGGGGCTCTCCCACAGAAGATAACTAATCTAGAAAGTCCCTTGTTTTATCTCCATATAGCAAGACAAAATGCATGCAAAGCTCTAGTAGATTCTAGGTCTGGAGTGAATGTGATATCTCAAGACATGTATTAGGCCTAGAACCTAACACAACTAAAGGAAAGTAACATTTTTCTTAGAGCTTGTAGACTAATCAATCATAGTTCCACTTGAACAAGTGAATGATGTGATAACTACCATTAATTGTTGGTCTTATCTTGCTAATTTTCTAGTAATCCGTGTGGGAAAAAATAAGGAAGAATTTCCAATTATCATGGGAAGAGCTTGGCTTAGCACCATGGATGCTAAGCTAGAAATTCATCATTTGGCCTTGGAAATTTCCAAGGAATATGAGGCTAGAATCATACAAAGGCAAAGAATTTCATGTATCACATACAACAATAATGGGTGCAATTGCATGGAATAAATCTAGGCTATTAAAAGAAAGGAAACTAAGGCATGAAATTGATGTGTAGAAACAAGATGTGTGCAAATTTATCTGTATGTAGTAGCCACCCAACAAGAGGGCACCCAGTGGCTAATTACAAGTGAAGAAAATTAATTTAATAAGTGCATGGAACCAAAAGAATAAATCATTAGTACCTATTTTTCAGAAGTAGACAAGTTAGAGTAGCTTAGAAAAAGACACTTCTACCCTTACAACAATAAGGAATAAGAAATAGACTAGGGACACTTGGAGATCCTAGACACAATGGAACTAGAACTATTAGAAATGAAAGCCCTACTAGAAATTTTAGAATATGCATTTCTAAACAACAAGAAGCTTGTGATTATCAATGCTAACCTATAGACAAAGAATAGAAAAGGAAAATACTAAAAGTGCTCAATAGATGGACTATAGCATTCACATGGTCTTCTGATGAGATCACAAGAATTGATCCATGGATATGTCAACACTGGATTTACACTGATCCTATAGTTAAACCAAAATTCCAACCTCAACAAAGGCTTAATCCTAAACTCAAGGAGGTAGTCAAGCAAGAATTAGAAAAGTTGCTAAATGCAAGATTCATCTATCCCATCACAAATAGTGAATGGGTTAGTCCTTTGGTGATCATTCCAAATAAGGGAGGTAAATGACATGTATGCATCAACTTTTAGATGTTAAACTCAACCACATTTAAGGATCTTTTCCCATTGCCATTTGTTAATCAGGTCCTAAAAACAATTGTAGGACATGAGTACTACAGTTTTTTGGCTGAGTATAGTGGATAAAATCAAATCCATATTGCACCTGAAGATCAAGACAAAACCACATTCACCAGTTCATGGGGAACATTTGCTTATAGAAAAATTCCTTTCGGTCTTTATAATGCACCAGTAACCTTCTAGAGATTGTTCTTAAGTATTTTCCAAAAGTAGATAGGTAATGGTGTTAAAGTTTTTATGGATGATTTTTCTAAATACAACCTAGATTTTAAACAAGCACTAGACTAGTACTTAAAAGATGTGTTGAAACTAATCTGAAGATCAATTAGCAAAAGAGCCATCTCATGGTCTAGGAAGGCATAGTACTAGGACATAAAATCTCCTAAAAGGGTATTGAGGTAGATCCTAAAAAGATCAGAGTCATCCAAAATATCACTCAATGACCACAAACAATAAAATATGTAAGATCCTTTTTAGGTCATATGAGATACTATCATAGATTCATTGAAAATTTTTCAAAGACAACCAAACTACTTGTAGAACTTACAAAGAAGGATGCATCCTTCAACTGGACTGAGTCATGTGAAAAGACATTTCAAGCCCTGAAGTAGAAGTTAGTTAAGACACCAATCCTCTAAGCTTTGGATTGGTCAAAGGCTTTTCATGTCATGACTAATGCCTCAAACCATTCACTTGGTGCAATACTAATACAACTTGATGATTAGAAGAGATCATACTACATACACTATGCTAGTAGGAGCATGACTAAATTACATCACAAATAAAAAGGAGCTGATGACCATGGTGTATGCACTTGAAAAATTCAGTCATTATGTGCTTGGTTACCAAATCTATGTCCACACTAATCATAGTGCCATCTAATTTTTGATGAAAAATCCAATGGTTAGTCCTAGATTGATAAGATGGCTTGTGATTCTTCAATATTTTGACATCACAATGATTGATAAGAAAGGAATAGAAAATGTAGTATCTGATCACTTATCAAGGTTAAAATGGAATTTAGACAACAAAGTGGAACCTTTATGAGACCAATTTCTCAATGAGGACCTATTTATTATAACAATCAAGGTTGTAGATTTGACAAGGTATCCATGGACCATAGAGTACCTGACTTATCTCATAAGACAAGAGCTTCCTATTGACTAGAGTAGAAAACAATGTGAGAAATTTCTTCATAGAGCCAAATGGTATATGGAAATTAATGGAAACTTGTATATGATTTATGCATATAGTCTCATTAGATGGTGTGTCCCAAATCATCAAAAGTAAAGAGTCTTATAGGACATCCATGAAGGCTCATGTGGTAGCCACTATGTAGGATGTAGAACAACACTTAAACTATAGATGGTAGGCTACTTTTGGCCTACTCTTTTTAGAGATTCCTACATGTTCACACAATCTTGTGAATGTTGCCAGAGAGATGGAGGAGTCATGGCTAGATATGAAGGGCCATAAGATTGGATACAAACACTAGAGGTTTGATATTTGGGGAATTAATTTCATGGATCCCATTCAACTAATGTCAAATGGAAAAGTATATATTATTGTGATTGTGGATTACTATAAAGAGTGGGTAGAGATAGCAATAGTGAAATATTTTACAACAAAAATAACTACCAAGCTTTTTTAACAACATGTGATGAATAGGTTTGGAGTACCAAGAATGCTAATACCAGACAATGGAACCAAAATATCACGCATTAGCCACAAATAGTAAAATATGCAAAATCATTTTTAGATCATACAAGGTACTATTGTAGATTCATTGAAAATTTTTTAAAGATAGCCAAACCACTCGTAGAACTCACAAAGAAGGATGCACTCTTTGAGTGGACTGATTCATGTGAAAAGGCATTCGAAGCCTTGAAGTAGAAGTTAGTTGAGACATCAATCCTCCAAGCTCTGGATTGGTCAAAGCTTTTTCATATCATGACTGATGTCTCCAACTATGTTCTTGATGTAGTATTGACATAGCTTGACAATCAAAAGAGACCATACTACATACACTATGCTAACATGAACATCACTGGAGAAAAACTAAATTACACCACAACTAAAAAGAAGCTGATGGCCATGGTGTATGCACTTGACATATTTAGACATTATGTGCTTGGTTACCAAATCTACATCCACATTGATCATAGTGTCATTCGATTTCTAATGAACAAGCTAGTGGTTCATCCCAGAGTGATAAGATGACTTGTGATTCTTCTAGAGTTTTACATCACAATGATTGATAAGAAAGAAAAAAAATATGTAGTAGTTGATCACTTATCAAGGTTGAAATGGAATTCAGATAACCAAGTGGAACCTTTATCAAACCAATTTGCTAATGAGGACCTATTTATTAGAACAATCAAGGCTATAGATTCAATAGGGAAGCCATGGACTATAGATTACCTAACTTATCTTACAACCCAAGAGCTTTTTGTTGACAGGAGTAGAAAACAATGTGAACAATTCCTTCATAGAGCCAAACTATATATGGAAATTAATGATAATAAGATCTAGGCAAATGGACTCACTAGATTGTGTGTGCCAAATCATGACTAGCAAAGAGTCTTACAAAATACCCATGAAGGTCCATGTAGTGGTCATTATGCAGGGTGTATAATGGCACTTAAACTACTGATGGTAGGCTACTTTTGGCCTACTCTTTTCAGAGATGTCCACATGTTCACACAATATTGTGAACATTTCCAAAGAGATGGAGGAGTCATGGCTAAATATGAAGGATCACAACAATGGATACAACCACTAAAGCCCTTTGATATTTGGGGAATTAATTTCATGGGGCCCATTCAACTAATGTTAAATGGAAAAGCATATATTATTATGATTGTGGATTACTACACAAAGTGGGTAGAGGAAATAGTAATGAAAGATTATATAGCAAAAAAAAATACCAAGTTTTTTCAACAACATGTGACGAATAGTTTTAGAGTACCAAGAATGTTGATATCAGACAATGGAACCCACTTCACCAATGCCACCTTTAAGAAACTCATGCAAAAAATTGGGGTTAATCATAAATTAACAACACTATATCATCCCCATGTAAATGGCCAAGCTAAAATTACTTGAAATACCCCAAACATTTGCATGTTATAGCCAATTTTCATTATGTAGCTTTCACCCCATGAAACTTGAGGTAAAACTTCATTGTAAATGTGAAAATTGTAATCCAAAATGGACAATTTCACATAGTTTATACTTTTGGGGCTAAAAAATGCCTCATAACTGGTCCAAGCCTCATTCCCCAAGTGAAAAAAAGTCACCTAGTATCTATATTTGGACTTGCGGGGAGGGGGTCAAAAATGCCTTTTGGAATGCCAAAAAAGGTAATTTGATGGGTTTTATGGGAGGTATACACTTTCCTACACTAAAAACACATGCAAGGGGGTAAATATCACCCACCCCTAGTGTGGAAGGATGGGGATTTTGAAAAATTCCCTCCTTTAGCATGGAGACTACATGAATAGCCTAGAAACCTTCCCCCCTCAGCATGGAAGTTTTCCCCCAGCATGGTGTCTTCACCCCCAATGTTGAAAATTGCATCCCCTAGCATGGAACCCACAATAGCTAGATTTCATGCACTTCAACATTGATTAGCCACTTCAACAAGCATTGTGGAGAGCTCAACATGAAATATTCATCTCTAGCATGGAAGGTGTTCCCCAATTATTATTTATAATAAATGGAATGGCCATGGGGGGAAGCACTTACTATGTATAGTAACCCCCAAAATTTGGGCATCTATATCACCTAAAATTCCCATCCAATTTATAGCTAATTTGCAACCAAATCATAGCCATTTTGTAGCTCCATTCATGGCCTAAAGAACTTATAAAATCCAACCTCAAACACCATTTGTAGGTTCCACAATTTTTCAGATAGTTGAGCAATTTTTTCTCATGGTTGGACTTTTGGCAATTGAATACATGGAGTGTACAAGCAAATTTTCCAAGCATTAATTCCACACTTGGGATATTCATAGGCACTCAAGAGCTCTTGCAAGTTCCCATACTTGCATTCTCTTGAACCCTAGCATGGAAACATTATAGCCTTAAGTCTTAAGAAATTTTGGTATTAAAGTTTCATTTTTGTGGCTCTCAATCCCCAATGTGGAGCAATTTGACAACCAAATTTCTCACTTTTCTCATCCCATCCAATAGTGACACAACTTGCAAATTTGATGCCTATTGAAGCCCTTTCACTTTTCTCATCCCATCTAGTAGGAGTTCAAGATCGTTAAAGCCGATGTGATGTACTTCAATGAGCTTCAATGGGCTTGAACTCCTACATAAGTGAACCCTCTTTTTGCTCATCTAGGCACCATCTATACATGTCTCTCTAACTTATACTTTATTCTTTTTAATAAAGTTTTAAGATTTGGGTTTTGTGTATGAAATATATTTGTTTATTATCAATGCATTATTTTAGATCTACTATTAGTTTTGCATTCTATTTCATTCTATTACCATGCTTTGCATTTCTATAAGTCCTTGGTTGATCTACCAGACTAGCCAAGGTACCCTGAATTCCACTTTTTCTATGGAGGCCCTAGGGATCTATGGGTTAAGGAACTACTACACTAAGGACCTTTAGTTTTTCCAATGACAAAGGTTTCTACACAACTATTTTTCTTGGTGCTAGAAGGAGTTCCTTTGCCAAAATTCTATGACCAGATCTATTCTTCTTCATTGCCAACATGGTCATTTGCAAACTTTTCTTTGATTTTTTGCACCCAAAACCTTTGAAGAATCAATGTTGATCTTTTCCTCCCTATGATCAAAATCACAACCTGGAAGTTGTAGGTGGTTGGTTGTTGGCTTTTCATAGCACCTACTATGAATTTTACAGTCCAAAGCTAGCATTGATATCTCTTCCCTCCTATTCTTCCTTTCTACTACTAATATTTTATTCTCTAGTTTCTAAAGTGGGTGGTTCAACTCTTCCATAAGTTGGCTTTCCTCCATTTTTCCAAGTTGAAAAAATTGGTAGCTGGTTAAAACCAACTTTAGTGAAGAATCCCAAACTTTCCACTTTGATGTTTTAGCCTTTCCCCCTATCAACATTAGTTTAGGAGGTGTGAGATTCCCATTATCTCGTTTCCTTTCTTCCCCCTTGCCATACCTAGTGTAGAAGCAGTTAGGAAGCCCAACATGGGAGAGGCTTAACACGATCTTCTCCAAAACCAACATTACAAATTAAAATCCTTTTCCTATATTTTTGGAGCCAAAACTCCTAACAGATCAATGTTTTCCCTTGCCCCCTATGACCAAAACTATAGCGTGCAAGTTGTAGGTGGTTGGGTGGTGACTTTTCAGAACACTTGCTATAAAATTTTTCTCCAAGGCTAGCATTGAAGCTTTTCCATCCTTTTACGTTTTTCTATGAACTTTCTTTTAGTTTCCAAAGTGGGTGGTGTAGCCCTTCCAGAAATTACCAAACTTCCAGAAGTCAGCTTCACTCATTTTTCCAAGTTGAGAGATTTGGCATCCTACTAACGCCAATTTTCAATAGGAAAATCCAAATTTTTCACTTTGGTTTTCAGCCTTCTCCTTCATCAACATTGAGTTAGAAGGTGTGAGATTTTCATTACCTCATCTCCCTTCTTTTCCCCTTACGATACCCAGTGTAGACACAATTGGGAGGCCAACTTAGGTGAGGCTTGAAACCAACGCTTTCAACTTTTCATTCTTGGTAAAGGGGGAAACCCCCGTTATCTCCCACTTACTAATTATATTAAGTACCTCATTTTTCATCATTTTCATTTACTTTAAAAAATTTTGAATTCCATTTGCTAGAATTTTCTTCTATTTTACCATTTATAGCCTATTTTTAAGCCATTCTTAGCACTATAGCCATGTCTTGCCAATAGTCCACGGAATTGCCCTTCACCCTCACTAGCAAAGATCATGACCAACAAGCCATGAGGGTCTATGACCCCAAATACCATGTCATCATTGAGTGTAGGTGATCTTTGAGGGTTAGAGGGGAGAGTCCTAATTTTGTAGTTATAAATGAAGATCATTATAACTTCATTTGTGCTAAAATACACGTAGACATGCTAATTCCATGTATTAAAGTAGAGGCCAAGAGGAAGCATGAGCTAATACACAAGAATGGGAAGGAGTACATCCCTTCCCTGTATGACCAAATTTTCCTTAACAACATGTATGCTAGCATCTTAACCCAATTGATTACCATGTGATGAGTGGCGAGGTACCCCTACACTCAACCATACGAATACGAGCGTGCACGCGCGATCCGTTCGAACTCCGCAGACTAAATTCCTTAACAGCACAAGAAACGCTTGGGGTTAATCGTTCGTTGTCTTCCCAGGCTTGCTTGTAAGTGTCACGGTGTATGGTTAAGCAAGTCTGAGGTATGTGATTTTTTTTGGTATTTTTCGGTTTATCTTCTATGCTATCAAGGGAAAGGGTTGAGAAACTAAGCTAACTCTAACTAATGTCCTAAGTCTAAATTAACTAGCGTCAGCATCCGTTCCCACTTACTAGACACACCCTGAACTATGCAACTGTGGCTTACCAAATGCTAATCGTTACTAGGATCACCACACGTAACGCAAGTGCTCGAAGTGGTCGTACTGAGGCACCTATTTAGCTTAAGTGTGATAAGCAGCCGATTCCTTAGCTAGCCGTACACACCCGTGGGTGCTCGTAACTAAGTCGTACTTATCACACGTTCTAGCCTAGCAATGAGTAGCCGATTCCTTGACTAGCCGTACACATTGGACTACCACTGGGATTACCAAGCGCAGAATCCTGGAATACGCTACTGGGTTACCAAGCAGCCAATGCTCGTAATCAAGTCGTACTCATGCGTTGCGACAAGCAGCCGATTCCTTGACTAGCCGTACACGTCCGTAGACGCTCGTAATCAAGTCGTACTTGTGCGCACTAGGAAAGCAGTAAATAAACAACAATAAAACCATGTACTGCAAGGTTTATCCAATCAAGTTCGTCTTTATTGCCGTACACAACTTGGGTTCAGGTTACAAGCTGCTCGAATAAAGAGCCGTTCACTCTAGGACTCCTACTGCGGGCACATGGGAAAAATTCTAACTCTGGAGTGATCAATCTGCCAGAGCTTCGCTACTTCTAGCCAGGATTGGGAAATGAAGGGAGTGCCGCCTCTTATTTATAGATATGGCGGCGGACCGCGATATCGCGTACGCGATATCGCAGGGGAAGACGCGATATCGCGGCACATGCAGGTCGCGTCTCATCATACCCCCATGACTGAATGAAAACTCGTCCTCGAGTTCCTTACAATGATATCAGGTAGGTATGGGATTATTAGGGGAAATGGAACTAATGGGATGACATGTGAACGGTCTTTATTACAAGACTTGACAAAAACTGGTGTTCATGACAACATGGGTGAACACCTTATTACAATGACATCAGGCCACAGTTGGCAGCTGAGAGAAAAGAGGAGAGAGAATAGAAGAGAAGAAGAGAGAAGAGTCTTGTTGCTGCCAACGCCTAGATTGCGCCTTTCGTTGTCCATCTGTAAGCGCATTATCAATTCCACTCCTTGCATGCTGCTTCAGCGCTGCTCCATTCCAAGTGTCTGCTCCAGATCCATTCTGTTGTTGTATGATTGCCATCTGCACACACAACACCATCATATATTAGCAAGGGTAATTGAATCATTAAGTAAAGCATACCTTGCTTCGGTTTAGGTTCACTGGCTAAGGTGTGGTATGGCTGATATGGATCTGGGAAAATATAGATGATGACTACCGAAGGTATAGGGGTTAGGAAGAAAAACGAAAAAATCCGGGGCTTAGGATAAAAATCGAAAAATCAGGCCCCGTACCCCCATGACTAATCGCGAACCTCCGGTAGCGTTAGAATGGAGAGAGAAAAGGAATAGGAATGATAGGTAAAAAGGGACAACTATGGCATCGATAAAAAGGATGTCATGATGGAAATGAACAAAAATGTTAATTAATTGCAAAACGTTAAGGAAAAGAAGTTAACTAATGTTCCAAATAGGAATGTCAGTGGGTCCTCCCCAAAGCAGGCTCATGCCCTTAATGCCCTGACAATCCCACATTCAAAGAGTCCGTGGGCTCTGGGAATGTCCTTTGGAACAAGAGTTAAAGTCTTAACCGTAAGAATTTACCAAAAAGAAAACAAAGCATCAACCAAAGTATATACAATGATACAACCGGCAATGAGGTGAACAATGGAGAGAAGGATGGGAAGAAGGAGAAATGGAATGGAATCCCAAGAACAAGATGGTGTACAGCCCCTTGTGTGTTTAATGATTAATGTGACTTGGCGAATCTCATTCCAACTCAGGCCTCAAACCAACCACTTCCAGTGACTTCGCATCAATGTATTTGGTTAAACCATCCACTTGGATAACAAGGATGCATCTTCTAAGAGCCACCACCATTCTGACGAAATAGAGGAGAGAATGGGAAGCGAGAAGGGCCTTAGTTAGAGGGAACACTTTGGTTCCATAACCAGTGCTTGCAGCCCAAATTTTATTTCGTCTAAGGGGTGTTCTTTGAATCCTCACTTTTGCTTTTTGCTTTTCTCTCTTTTTTTTTCTTTTCTGTTTTCTCTTCTTCTTTTCTTCTTTTTTTTGTTTTGTGTTTTTATGCGTGGGGACCACACCATGCAAAGACTTCTTATTTTTATTATCTCAGCTTCCAATTATTGGGTAACATCGGAACGGCAAGAAAACCCAAGAAGAA
>MNCI01001664.1:30173-42849 GCA_015680685.1 Gnetum montanum | reverse complement strand
TTGTTCATTATTTTTTATTGATGTTTCCTTTTGTCTTTAGATAAATTTTTTTCTTCTCTTTATAAGAAACCCTTTAGTAAGAAGTAAAAACTTATGAGGATGCATCTAAAAAAAGGTAAGGATTTATCCTTTTCTTATAATAGAGAAGACGTTTTTAGGATTAGTTTTAACGATGAAAACTTGAAAAGACAATAAAAGAAAATTAGAGCTCATCATGAAGCTTAAATTTTTTAGGCAAGATGACAAGGATGTAAAGGATTTCTACACTAACTTCTATAACCTAACCCACTAAGCCAATGTTGGATGGAATTTGTATGAATACATGTATGTCTTTTAGGAAGGTTTGAAGATGAAATATTAATATGATCTCTTATTCTATACATCTCAAATTCTTGATGAGGTTTATGAATTGGCTCTTAAGGCTGAGAAGAAGAAAGGAAACCATGAAAAGATGTACGGGAAGGATAAGGATAAAGATAAGGACTAGACCAAAAAAGAATAAGAAAAGAAGAAAATAGTTAAGAAGGTACTAATTCTTCAAAGTTAAAATGCTTTAGGTTTGAAGAGTATGAGCATAATCAAAGGGAGTGTCTTATACAAAAGGTAAACAAAGGCAAGGAGGGCCAAACAATGAAGAAGGAGTTCTATCATCAAACTCTTCAAAGAGATAATCCTAATGCTTTCCAAATAGAGGATCTGGCTAAAATACATTCATGTTTCTTTAAAGATAATGTTAATGGCTAAAAATATATTCATTTATTTTGTTTATTTTGCAAAAGCATATGAATTGATGATTCAAAAAAAGTTATGAGATCAGTTTAATCAATTTGGTACTTTTGTAGAGTTAGTAGCAGAAATTCAAAAGTTGTAGAAGAAGTCATCATTGAGTTTAAGAATAGTATCTTAAATGATAAATTTTTTTTTTAGAGAAAAATGAAAGTGAAGCATAGATATCCTTTATATTCGATTCTTTTTGGTTTCTTTATTGATAAATTTAATTTATTTTCATTTGCTTTGTTAGTTTTATTAAAGCATATAAATTGGTGATTCAAAAAGAGTTACGAGATTGACTTAATCAAGTAGGCACTTTTGCAAAGTTAGTAGCAACAACTCAAAAGTTGGAGAGGAAGTCATCATTGAGCTTAAGAATAATATCTCAAATGATAAATTTTAGTTTTAGAGAAAAATTAAAGTGAATCAAAGATGTCAACTATTTTTAGTCTCTTTATTAATGAATTACATGACTAGTTGTGTAAAAGTGATTAGAATCATGTTATCAAAATAGGATGTTAAATGTTATACCTACTTTTTGGTATTCTTCCTTGCCAAAATAAGTGGAATTTCAACATTTCACAGCAATTTGGAGCATCAAAAATCCCTAAAAACAACATCACAAAGCACATTTTTGGCTTCCAAAGGCCTCTTAAGACTATTTCATGTCATAACCCAACATATAAGCATAAGTTTTAGTGACCCTAGCAACTTCAAGTTACTAGAAAAATTCAAAGTGTCCCATAGCTAATGCTAACACTTATGCTAATGCAATGTTAGTGTCACCCCTTATACATCACCTTTGTGTCACCATGCTTAAACTTGCTTTTGGGCCTTAGTGTTAGCTCCATTGGACCTTGGATGACCAGTTTGCATTAGTCTAGGAATGACAAGCATCGATTTTAGGAATCTTTGATGAGTTACTTGAGACATGAGACAAGAAAATTTTTGTAAGGATGATTAGTTGACATTGTCACCAGCCTTAGTCTCATCCACAACACTTGTCATCCATTCAAAAACCAACATTTTGATCTTAGTTTTAACCTCATGGACCATATGGAAACCAGTCGACATCATTTCTAGGACATTAAATGATGAATTTGAAAACATCAGAGGAAGTATGAAAAGTCATAGATGAGTTTGAAACTAAGTATTGCTAGGTGATGCTAGTGCCAGTGTCACTATGACAACATTAGTGCTAGGAAAGACCATAAAGTTTGATGTTAAGCATTTATTCTTCAACTCTAGAAGGCTTCTAGTGTTCCATTTGCATCATCACAATGCAATTCAACATCAATTTGGACATTAGAATGAATATTTGGATTTTGGGATCTCATATTGTAGGACTTTGGAGAAGGTAAGTAACTATGTCTGCATCACTATCCTATATCACTTACATGAATTAACTTTTCCAAACTTCTAGTTTTCAAAAATAAACTTTTGTCAACTATACTTATGTTTAGTATCAATTTTGGAAATCATAACCTTATAAACACTAGACTAGGACACATATTCTAGAGCTAATTTCTTGAGATTTGAAGTACTTTTTCAAATTTTGAGATATCAAGAACACAAGCACTTGCCTTCTCAACCTTTCTCGCATTGTCCATGGTCACTCTAGCTCCTCTTGGAAATCCTCAAGCGCAATCCAACACCTAAGTCTCTAATAACTTACATGGTGATGCTAACATAGTATTTGTGTCACTTGGGCCACATTTGTGTCACCTTCATGAGTGATGAGTGGCGAGGTACCGCTACACTCAACCATATAAATATGAGCGTTACTTGCGTGATCTGGTTGAACTCCGTAGACTAAGTGCCTACACGTCTTATGGAACACTTAAGGTTAATCATTTGTTATCTTCCCAGACTTGTATTTGTCACGGTTGTATGGTTAAGTAAGTCTGAGGTATGTGAGTTTTATAGCTTTTATGTTTTATCACCTATGTTAATTAGGTAAAGGGTAAAGAGACTAATTAACTAACTTTAACTAACTAACTAAGCCTTAATTAACCTAGCATCAACATCCATTCCCACTTGCTGTTCACACCCTGAACCAATGCAACCTTCTGGGATTACCAACGCTAGTCGTTACTGGGATTACCAAGCATAACGCACATGCTTGAAGTGGTCGTACTGAATGCACTTAACTATGGAAGAAGGGTTAAGAAATATTTAATTAACTAATAAAGCATTTAAACGATAAATAATAAATAATAGTAATTAAAGTCCTATTTAGCTTAGTCCATGCACTGCAAGGTTTATCCAATAGTTTTTCTTTATTTCCGTACACAAACTTGTGTTCAGGTACAATATTTGCTCGAATAAAGATCCGTTCACTTTGGAGCTCCTATTGCAGGCACATGGAAATTGTTCTATCTTTGGAGGGGTAAAACTACCAGAGTTTCACTAAGGGTCTAGATCTAGATGGAGAAATAAGGGAGAGCTGCCTCTTATTTATAGATTTGGTGATGTTCTGCGATATTGCGTACGTCATATCATAGGGGAAGACACGATATCGCAAGGGAAGACACGATATCGCATACACGATATCACGGGGGACACGATATCATAGCAGCTACGATATTGTGTACGTGATATCACATCCCATCATACCCCCATGATTGAATGAAAACTCGTCCTTGAGCTTCTTACAAAATATTGGGAAGGTATGGGATTATTGACTTGAATGGAACTAATGGTGAATGGGATGACATGTGAACAGATCATCATTACAAAACATGACAAAACTGGTATTCACGACAATAAGAGTGAACACTTTATACATTTGACATCAGGCCTTATTTGGTAGCTGAGAGAGAAGAGAGAAGAGAGAAGAAGTCTGCTCTTGCCATCGCCAGGATTGCACCTTTCATTGTCCATCCATAATCACACCATCGATCTTGCTCCTTGCATAGCTGCTTTAGCATTTATCCATTCTAAGTGTTCCCTCCAGATCCAATCCGTTGTTGCATGATTGCTATTTGCACACACAACATAGTCTTATATTAGCAAGGGTAAATGAATCACAATGCAATTGATACCTTGCTTCGGTGTAAGGACCATTGGTTGAGTTGTGACATGGCTGATACGGATCTAGAGATATAAGATTGGTGACTACCGAAGGTGTAGGGGCTAGGAGAAAATTGAAAAAATTGGACCAAGACTCCCATGACTTAGAGCAAACCTTCGGCAGCGAGAGAATGGAGGACAAGAAAAGGAACAAGGAAGATGGAGAAAAAGAGACAACTGTAACGTCGATGAAGTGGATGTCAAGATGGAAATGAACAAAATAGAATGGATTGCAAAAATGTTAAAGGAAAGAAATTAACGGATGTACCAAATAGGAATGTCAGTGGGTCCTCCCCAAAGCAGGCTCATGCCCTTAATGCCCTGACAACCCCACATTTGAAGAATCCGTAGGCTTTGGGAATATCATTTGGAACAAGAGTTAAAGTCTTAACCATAAGAATTTACCAAAAAGAAAAAAATGTATCAACCAAAATATACACTAATGATACAACCGACAATGAGGTGAACAATGGAGAAAGAGTGATGGAAAGAAGAGAATGGAATGGATTCTCAAGAACAAGGTGATGTATAGCCCCTTGTGTATTTCATGATTAATGTAATGTAGTAGATCCCATTCCAAGTTCGGCCTCAACAAACCACATCTAGTGACTTCACATGAATACATTCGGCCCATCCATCCACTTGAATAACAAGAATGCCTCCCCCAAGAGCCACCACCATTTCGATGAAACGAAGGAGGAGAGAGTAGGAAGCGAGAAGGACCTTAGTTAGAGGGAACATGTTTATTTTAGTCCATAACCAGTGCTTGTAGCCCAATGATTATTTCATCTAAGGGGTGTGCTTTAAATTCTCACTTTTCTCTCTCTTTTTTTTTGTTTTTGTGTGAGAACCACACCATGCAAAGACTTATTATTTTTATTCGCTCAGCTTCTCAATAATTGGGTAACATCAAAATGGTAAGAAAACTCACAAAGAAAACATCCAAGCACCCAAGAGAATGGTCAACACAAATGCATTAGGTTCCCTTGAAGCCATACCCTTTTCAATCCTTGAGTCCTTTCTTAGTTTGAGAAATGCCCAGTCACTGATTCATTGATAGTTCTTATTATTTTGAAGAAAGGGGACTGTACAGTTCCAAGCCAAGAGAAACCATAGAAATTTATGGATGCATGGAGGATGTGGACTCATTGCCTGTTATATCAAAAGAAACATACCTTAGTATCAACATCATAACTTAAAGGTAAAAATCAAACATTAGCAACCAATAGAAAAATAGTTCATACCATCATGAAGAACACTTATTAAATGACAAACTTGACAAGATGGATAACACACACACACACACACATAGAAATGAAAAAGTATAAACGATGTTGTAAGAAAAAAAAACAAGAAAAGTTAAAGAAATTTGTAAAACAAAAATGTGCAAAAAAATGTGTAAAACAAAAACTTAAAAGAACTGAGGGTCTCAATTGATTAGCATAGGTGGTCATCTTCCCCATGACTGAATTGAAAGGGAGAGATCCAAAATAATGAGTGTCGATTTGAATTTTTTAGAAGTGTCCAACTTCTCCTAATTGATGTTTTTAGATTAAGGGGTGGAAGTCGGTGACGCTCATATTCCAATGTATCTATGCTTTTGTTGTGATTGCGAGTTGTTTCCCCAGTTCGTTCCATGCATGTGGATGCGCTGCTCTCTTGATTAGCTATCAACCACTAGGTGTTCTCTTGTTGTGTGGTTGCTACATATAGGAATCTTTGTATCTAAGTTTCTTGGGCACACTAATTGCATGCAGGAGATGCTGAGCATTCCTCCATGTCATCACCCTCTGAGTCACTGTATGTGATGCATGGAACTTTCTTCTTCTCGATCTTTCCATAAATATTTTCCTTAGATATTTCCAAGGAAAGATCACGGATTCCTAGGCATGCATTAATGGTGCTGAGCCATGTCCTTTCCATTATAATTGGGAAGTCCCCTTTGTTACTATTGACTTCTATCACCAGGAAATCAACTGGGTATGACCAACCACACACAGTGGTAATGATGTCCTCCACTAATCCCAAAGGAATGATGATGGAATGGTCAGCTAGCTCTAGTTAAATATTGTGCTTCTTGAGTGGTGGCAGGTTCCAGGATTTATACATTTCTCGTGAGATTAACTTGACTCCAGAACTTGAGTCAAGAAGAGCCTTATGTGGTTCGTTCTCGGCGACTTGGAGGTAGATTAAGGGACTTCCAGGGTTAGAGAGTTTCTTGGGAAGATGGCCCACCTTTATCCAATCAGTAATGATATGTGTTAACATAACTGTATGCGTTGAGCCCTATTGTTGGTTTGAAGGGAGCTCTAAAGCCTTATTTTTTGGAGGAGTGTGCACAAACTCAACCACTTGTGGTTGTGAGAGCTTTTTTGGGCTTTTGGTTCTGAAGAAAGGTCTTTTCTTCGTGTGGTTGTCAGAACTATTAGCAGGTTGAAGGTTTACAACTCTCGTAGCATTACGTTGCCACGGTTGAGTGGGGAGTTCCCCTTGCATCGTTAGAGCGGGTGGTATTGGAACTATCGGCGTAAGAGTGGCGAATGGATTCAGAGGATGGTATGTACATGGTGTGTCTCTCAAAGGAGAAGGATTTCTAAAATACTCCCAAACTTGGTAGTGCCATTGTGGGGTTATGTGACCCATAGAGTCACTTGGAGAAATCGGCTGCTACACGTAATAGCCATAAGCATTGGGTTGCCGGTAAGGGTATTGTTACCTAGGGGATGGCATCCCCCATGACTATGGGTGTTGCCACTACTAGTGTTGCCTGATAGGTTGTGGTGAAGTTCCACTTGGATAGTACGTTAATCGTTGATGGAACTATCTTGGGTTACCTTGGGGATAAGCTAACCTTTGGGGTGCTTGCCGTCTGTTAAGTCTTGGATTGAGTGCATACACCTTGGACTCTTGCAGATGTGATATGATTGGGCAACATCCCTTAGGATGGTCATATTGGCAGATCTCACATCCATCGTCATTTTCCGTATCTGAATCCACAACCTCATTGGCAATAGTCATCTTTCCCTTACCATTGTTACGTGAATGGCCTGAATCTCTCCATTTTTTCTTGTCATGGCCACTACTTCATTCCTCCTTAGACTCCTCTATGATTTTTAGGACAACTTCAATTTTACTATCTAAGGAGCTCCATATTTCATCTACCTTAGTTGACACTTCTGTTGTTAATTTCTGAAGTGGCAAGGTTTTTCTATTCACCAACTCCTCAAGTGGTGACTCATCCCTTTCCTCACAGAATCTTACTCCCTTCTTTCAAAGGGAAGGATCACGGTTATATTCTTCTGCGCTTTCTCTGTTCTTCCAAAGGGAAGGATCACGGTTCTATTCTTCCGTGCTTTCTCTTTTCTGTAGCTCCCCTTCTTCTTTAGCTACTTTCTCCAAAAATCGATGAATTTCATGGGACCTAAGTTCAGATAATCTCCCTTGGGCATATGTCCCAAGGGTTCTCCTAATTTCGTGTCTTAGCCCATCTACGAGGTGGTGGAGTTGATCCCATTGTGCGTAACCATGGCCTAAGCAATGATATAGCAATGCGTAATAATGGCCCTGAAACACCGTGAAAATTGCGAGTCGGCCTCAGGCAAAGATTCGTGATTTAGGCGAGAGCACATGTCAGAATTCCAGAAGGGAGAACAAGGCAGAGCAAGACAAAGAGGCGCGCGGCATCCAGACTTCGGTTTCCTTCCGCACATTTCCTATCTTACTATGTTTTTCCATCTTTACGCTATAGTACGCAATGTAGCGTAACGATGCTCAACATAACATAGTCTAGCATCCGAAGGCGACTTACTTCGGCATCTAGAGAGGCTTAAGCAGCGTAATATGCAACTTCTCGTATGTTTTGCTAAGTCTTTTTTCCAAGGCTGGGTTTATGCTCTGTTACGCATAGCAGCGTAATGAGCTTTGAAAAAGTCAAAGAAATTCCAGAAGAAGTGCAATAGATCAACTCTTTTTCCTTTTCTTGCGGATAGATCACCTTACGCTCGTTACGCAACGTAGCGTGTCTCAGCGTAATGCATCGCCAAGCTAATCATCGTTTACGCTTCACTACGCTCGGCAGTGTAAACGAGCGTAAAATAGCTTGAGTACATTGTTTTCATGCTTTGTTACGCTCTTGCACGCGACACAACGCGAATGAGTGTAATGTAACCTAAAATCAGCTGAGACATGCCCGATGCACATCTATTATTCACACGCACAGTACACAAATGAGCATATTGTGCGTAATCATAAAGTTCAACATAAAGTTGGTTAGGTCAACGGCACTTCGAAAGGTCTGAGACACGTGTCATCATAGCCATCCATTCTCCACATATTGTCAAGCCTATAAATGTCCCAGTTGGCGAAGAAAAACGAGGGCAGCAAGGCAATATAGAGATAACACCTGAAACAGAGAGAGCAGCACTTGGGCAACTTTTGGCAGCATCACCTTCTAACAGAGACAAAGTATAGTCCACTTGAGCATTGGCAGCAGAAGCGATTACCCCTTTGGTGAAGACACAACTTTCTCCATTGGTGATCATCGGCAGTTTCAAGCAAAGACTATCCAAGGCAAAAGGAGCAGATCAGAGATTGAGATCATCTGGTGTGGTTTGCCAGTTCTTTTGGTCAGAAGCAGTTGATCAATTGACGTCAGAACTTGACCTTCCTTGCATCCCATCTCTGGCCTATGAGGTAGATCGGACTCCATTCTGTATTTCTGCTTAGACATTTTTCCTTATTATTTTGTGCCTACTTCACACAAGGCAATCGGGGTCTCCCCAGTGTAACATGATATACCAAATATTCGTTTCTTGGGTCAAAGCCATAGATCTTGAAATCACGCGCTTCTCTCGCGTCCGATTCTCTTTATCGTGTTAGCGTTATCGTCGTTACAATTCATCTGCATCGTTTTTCTTTCATTTTGCGACTCGTCAAATTAAATCGTTTCACGCAATATTCATAATTTTCATCGGTTTACTGATTCGTAAGTCCCTGTCTGATCGACAAGACCGTTCAAGGCACCGTGGATCCGTTCTCTTTTCCAGCACAGCCCTCGCACGGATTCGTGGTTAAGACTATGTACGCGGATTTTGTTTGGTATTCCAGCTGCCGACATTTTCCATCGTTACATTTTTCTGGCGCTAGAAGGAGGGCCTAGGCTCTGATCCGCATTTTTCGGGTAGACGTGTTAGCGATTTACAACCAAAACCGTAAACGTAATACCTCTAGGGAAGTTTATGGTAAATCGTGTGGTGTAGATCAGTCGCAAGAACGATTCCTTTGGAATCCTACAGGGTAGAAAGCCTATTCGCGATCTTTTTTTCAGCCACTTTTTAGATCCATTCATTTGTTGCCGTTAACCCACTTTATCAATGGATTCTGTATACACAACCACAACCGCCATGGTTGCCACTGACTTGGGTGCCACATCTGTGAACCCTATCGCTGTCACTAGACCAGCTTCTGGTGTGGTAGGACCTCAAGGACCATCGCGTAGGTCATTGAGACTGCAGGGCAAAGACCCTGTCTTCACGGTTGTGACCCCTGAAGAATACAATTTCATCTGCGTCAAGATCCAAGCAAAGCTTGCCCTTAGCCGAGTCGAGATTGAGGCGAAGCGAAATTTTGAGATGATTCATCGAGGGGGCCAAGATTTCACCCCAACAACCTATGAATTTATCCCTTTAACAGACCAGCAACATGAAATTATAACACAGTTGGTCATGGCTAAGAGCCAGGCTGCACGGTCTATGACAGAACCCCAGAATGGGGAGGAAGAAGATGATGAGTTTGCTGCCCAGTCTGAGCATTCGTATCATACCCTTAGTCCCCACACTTACGTCAATCCATCATTCCCTTTCAACGAAGAAGCAACCCCTCTTAACCCGGCCATGACCATATAGACGCATGTCCCCATCATTCCGCAAGCCACTGTGCAGCCATCTGTGCTGCAAGTGCAAGTGCCCCACAATAACATGGGGGCGGTCGCATCATCACATGTACTCAGCATTCCTGTAGTGGTTCCAGTGACCACTGCGCCCCATTTCATCCTGCAAATCCAACCCCAAACCATATCCACGACTCGCCCAATGCAAACCTTATCTTAGCCGCCCCCTCCAACCCAGCAGATCACCGCCGTTGTGCAGCCACAGATACCTGTTCAATAGCCTGCCACGAGTCAGTGGACCTACCCCGCGGCACAACACAATCAATCTGCGGTGTACAGTGTGCAACCCCCAGTGGCACCCGCAACGCATATTCTGCAGGTGGCCCAACAATATCCTTATCTTTATCCCGCATAGCCGATGGCGACTAATCTCTCTTCCCAAACTGGTGGATGGTGGTCTTCACAGGCACCCCTGCTTGCAGGGATCCCTACCCCACCATCTACCGGCCTAGCCGTACCGCCATTGCCACCACCTAGCCCTGCTTTCCCGTGTTAGCCCCCTGCTCCTCCTACACAGGCACCTCCACCAATAGGTCTAGACCAAGCTTTTCTACTTATTCAAACCCTCACCGAGGAGGTTAGGCGTCTTAAGGCCACTGGCTCGGACACTGTACAGATCATGAACTTTTACCAAGATGATCCCATTAGTCCAACGGTCCCCTTGTTGTCATTGACACCTGGGATGTCCTTACCTCATTTTACTAAGTACAATGGAGAGGGAGATCCCAATGCTCACTTGGTCACCTTTAGATCCGAGTCCTTGTTGTTACAACAATGGCCACACATGATTATCTGAGTCTTTGCTATGTCTTTAATCGGGAAAGCTTTGGATTGGTATTGAGCCCTCGCACGCTCTTCCATCTCAACCTTGGAAGAACTGCTGACACAATTCGTGACCCGCTTTAAATACAATTTAAAGCCGGAAGTCACGTTGGATCAGCTCATGGGGGTGAAACAAGACCCGCTTGAACTCGTCCACAAGTTTATACAGCGTTGGAGTGCTACTTTGAATGAAATCCGTGAGCCAATCGCGGACTCACATTTACTGGCTATCTTCAAAGGAGCAGTCAATGACTTTATCAAGTGAAAGCTGTATTATCTTTCTCCCAACTCGTTACATCAGGCCTTCGCTCAAGTTAGAAGCATCCAAGATGCTGCGGAGGCTAGCAAAGACCCGGCGTATGTCGCCTACAGGAACACTCACAACAAGGGTAAAGACAAAGGTAAGGCGACAACAACGACAGTAGTTGCGCTGACTGAGGGTGCAAAGAACAAGAACAAGAAGGCACCTACGGAGCCTCCTGAGACCGCAGCCAATGCAGGTAGCACTAGCCAGGATACAACTGCCCCTGAAAGCTCCCCCCAGCCTAAACCAAACTTTGAGCGTAAAGATCGCTCAAAGTATACAGCCCTACCTGTAAAGCATTTAGAACTGTTGAAGCAATTATTAGGGGCTGGATACATGCAACCCAAAAGGGTATCCGAAGAAGCTCTGAAGCGTCACAGACGTCATTGTGGGCTGCTGAAGAATCCTTATTTAGCCCTACCTAACGAAGCACCAGTTCCAAGATCTTTCAGGCTAGATCATTTCTGTGACTACCACCAGTTGTGTGGTCACGATATGGATTACTGCTGGGCGTTGAAGGACGATAATCAACGCATGATCGACAAGGGTCATTTAAAACTAGACAGTAGTAATCCGACGCATCCGAAAAACCAAACATTACACGTGTATAAGGACCCGTTGAATGCAAACGACACACCTTATACAATCAACATGGTGAGTACAGACGGTGAGAAGAAAGTAACGCCCAAAAAACCTTTTGTTTTGTGCATACCTGTCAGCTCACCAAAAGGGAGGGATCCTTCATCGGCAGCCAGTAGTGCCTCTAGGCCACCTTCCATTATACATGCACCTTCGCAGAATACCACTCATCCACACAGTAGCAGCCAAGCTGCGGCCTCGTCCATGCCCACGCATAGGCCACCTTTCATTATCAGAGCGCCAAAACCACCGGTTGCCCCTCTCACGTAGGGGCAGACCTCTAATCAGAATAGCCAACCATCGCCTCCCAAGTGAAAGGGAGAGGACATACCTGTTAACACAACGAAAGACCATTCTACGCTCAGCTTCCCTAAGCCTAGGCCCTTGGCCTCTACGCCTTCGTCTCTGCCTCAGAAACAGGATAAAGGCGCAGAAACGCAGCCACCTTCTCTTGGCAAGAAAAAGAACAACCTTTTGACCGACACTGTCCTACCTCGAGAGATCCGTCTCTTGGGTCGGATGGAAGAGGACAAGGGAGACAAACAACCTAGCTAAGAAAAGGACCTCCTTGATCCATTTACGCAGGTCAAACAGGCTCTCAAACAAAAAAATACAACGTTGAGCCTTTATGACCTGCTTATGACATCCCGAGAACACCGTGAGGCTATGGTTCGCATGTTGACATCCATATCAGTGGATGGAAGCTTGCCAGCGGAGGAGGAAGCGATACATGCTGTCATGTTTCCCTCCGAAGCTGAGCAATCTATGCCTACCTCACTGACCTTTCACGACGAGTCTATCAAAGATGATCCTGAGAAGGGTCAGGTCAAAACTGAACCTATGTTCATCACCATCCGGGTCGGTCAATACCGGATCCGGAGGGTACACGTGGATGATGGCGTAGCTACAAACGTCATCCCCTATCCCATCGTGGATAGGTTGGGTCTAGTCGACTAGATCACTCTCACGACGACGGCTTGCATAAAATCGTTCAACGGGGCACGGGTTCAAGTCAAGGGGACGGTGCGTATCGAGTTTGTGGCAGGGGATCAATTCCCGACGGATGCCACATTCTTAGTCATCGAGGAGATGCTGGGGTTCAACCTGATCTTAGGGAGGTC
>MNCI01001664.1:2382-27145 GCA_015680685.1 Gnetum montanum | reverse complement strand
AGTCGAGACTCCTCTTCACCTTCTCATTTATGGGAAGGCCATCAGAGGGGACGCCAAAAAGGTCCTCGAAAAGCTCAGCGTCAATATCAAAACTTACACGCACGTTATGCACGCGCGTGCAAAAACGCTCTGCCTTTTCGTTGAAGGAGTTAACCAGGGTCAGCATTTCACTCGCGGGGACATCAGGGGTTGCGGCTAAAAATAGGTGCATTAGCCTCGCTTCTCGGATCTTGGTGGTCACCGCAACTGGGGCTGCCGCGTGGCCGAGCTAGCGTTGGGCGTCCTTGATGTCACCGTAGCGGAAGAGGATGGTATTCGCCTCATGACCGGAAATTGTAAGGGTAATCTCCCGAGATTCCTGACTGAACAGCGTAAAACACAGGTCAAACGAAAGCCCACATTACGCAATGCTCACAATGCACAACTACACCACGCTACAATAGAATACGCAGTAGTCTTACCAGGTCCAAATGGCAAAGGAAAGGGCGGAAGGTTCCTCTGCATGTCCTCAATGGTAAGGGGCGGATCCAAGGTCCAGTCATCATGTAGCCACCTGAGTTTTTGGCAATTCCCAAAAGAGTCAGCATAGCGGGTGGGGTACTCACGTATGTCGAAGCCAATCTGCCCCATCACACTGGCGCGTACGTTGCTAGTTGAGGTGAACGCCTTTATTGCCGTTTCGTTCCACGACAATGTATCACCATCCCCAACTAACATGTTTTCATGGATAAAAAACCTGTACCATACCACATAGGTTTATCTTATACTTTGCAAAACCCAGATAACCGACATACAAACACAAAAAAAAATACAGTCGATAAAATTCCTTACCCGCCGGAGTAGTACACAGTGCCTGGTGGGTTCTGAAAGTAGGTCGAGACATGACGGGCCACGAACAAAGTGTTATATGTGTGGTAGCAACTGAACTGGGCCATTTCCCAGATCCAGCCCAAGCACCTCAAACCTCGAGCACTAAGTTCTCGGTCCTCCAGATGCCCAGTATTGATGGCTCCGTCTGTCAAGAAGGCCAAAATGCCCTGCGTAGAACCCACCAGGAGGTGCTCCAGAATGGCATCGGCAATATCGCCGGACAAATTAGACCATACAATGACACTATAGTTGCGCAGTAAGAACTGCAGAAACTCTAGCGCACCCCTTCAAAACCATATGGCCTTCCCATGCAATCGCGTTTGTGGGGGAGGGACATTGGGGACGATGGGGTTTATACAACACAAAACCCCAACAATATCCAAGACAATTAGAATAGGCTTTAACGTAATGCTGTACAGAAAACCTAATACATAAATCAACGTCTAGATTTACATTTGCATGACTAATACAGAAAACCTACAAACTACGCCTAGTTATCCATACCGAAATCGCCCAAATCCTTGCAAGAGCGCAAGGTTTGTCCTTGACAATGGCGATAGACACAACCCCATCAAACCCTCGCCTTAACCCGTGGTCCATAATTTGAAATCCGCATTTACGCAAGAAATACTACCAAAAATAGACACTAAAACAACATAAGCACGCAAGGGATGGCCTACCGATTCAAAGGCGTAGGGTCACGCACTTCAACCACCGCCTGCGAAACGTGCTCCAGATTTCCTTACACCTCATCGATTTTGGCCAATTTTGCATTTTTCCTTTTGATTTTAGGTGCCATTGTAACAACCTCAAAACTTTCGCAGCTTCACTTCTTCGAATCTTCACAAACTACATGCTCCAATCTTCTGCTCCTTCTCCTCTCGCTTAGCAACAGCTAAGAATTCGAATTCACGACAGCCAGCAGCCCGTTCTCACCGAAAACCACTTACTTATATGCGAGAATCACCGACTTGATATCCGATTTCAGCGGGACTTTCCTAAAACGGAACCCGAAAATCAAGATATTAATGCGGTTGATATAGCATGCGCCACTGTCCGAAATGACATTAAACTACCACATCTTATCAGCTCGTAATTGAGTAGCATTAATTACAGCCTGTTTGCAGTATTCAAAATTCAGTTAGCTTTCCACGTACGCCAACACCACGTCATGTTTTCTCCTAATTATTTACGCCTTTGGTGATTTTGCAGGACAGTCGGCAAATGGACGCAACATTTTCAGCACCTCTAACTTTGACAGGCCCATACGGGAAAATGATTAGGCAATTCGATCCTATGCTAGCAGAAATTAAACCTCCCTTTGATGATGTAACCATAGCCGCTTCGGAAACATCCCCAGAATGGCCAGAACAGTCGACGCGCACGCTAGACTTGGAGGCTGGAGACATAACCGAAGGCCCCCTCAATGAGGTTTCTATCGTTACACATAAGGGTGAAGCCAAAACGCTTAAGGTTAGTTTTTTACTAAACCAGGAAACACACAATTCTATAAAACAGGTCCTTCAGAACAACATCACGGTATTTGTGTGGTCATACGAGGATATGTCGGGGCTAGATCCCAAGTTGATCCAGCATAACATAATCTTAGACCCGCAGATTAAAGCAGTTAGGCAAAAGGTACTAAAAATCAAGCTAGAGATCACGCTAGCCATGCATGATGAGATTACTAAGCTATATCAAGCTAGTTTCATCCACGCAGTCAATTACTCAAATTGGGTATCTAACATTGTAGTTGTCCCAAAGAAGACCGGAAGCATATGCATTTGCATAGACTTCCGAGACTTAAACAAGGCCACAATCAAGGATAACTTCCCATTACCAAGTATTGACCAACTAGTCGATACGACAGCTGGGCATGCGCTCCTGTCCTTCATGGATGGCTTTTCAAGCTATAACCAGATCTGCATCAACCCAGAACATCAATTGACCACAACGTTCATGACGCCCTGGGGTACCTTTTGCTATACCATGATGCCTTTCGGCCTAAAAACCGCTGGAGCAACATATCAACGAGCCATGACATACATCTTTAGCGATTATCTCTTAGGGAGATTGAATGATTATGTTGACGATATAGTGGTTAAGTCTTTAAAGTCAGAAGATCATTCGGAAGACCTGGAGTTAGTCCTCAAAAGATGTTCCAAATACGAGCTTCGGCTTAACCCAAAGAAATACGTATTCGGAGTCAAAACCGGATGCATACTGGGGTTTGTGGTGTCGGAAGCCGGCATACGAGTTGACCCTGATAAGGTCAAAGCCATTGTTGAGTTAACGCCTCCCATGGACCTCAAGCAATTAAGCGGGTTACAAGGACGATTACAGTTTATACGCCGATTCATCTCGAGATTAACCGACAAATTACACCCTATGCAACATTTGCTTAAAAAGGGGGTTAATTTTGAATGGACAAAAGATTGTTAGCATGCATTTGACAACCTAAAACAAGAACTTCAACACTTACCAACAGTTTTCCAACCACAAAGAGGTCTACCATTTTACATTTACCTCGCAACTTTGGACGTAGCGTTAGCAGCATTGCTTTGTCAAAAGAGGGATGATGGGTCGGAAGTGCCCATCTACTACTTGAGTCATGCTCTATGTGCGTACGAAACGAGGTATAACGAAGTAGAGCGTAACTGCTTAGCATTAGTCTTTACGCTCAAAAAGTGTAGACATTACCTTTTCCGTAGCCAAGTTAACATCATCTGTAAAAACAACATCCTTAGGGCCATTATGCACAACCTATACGAAAGTAGCAAAATAGCTCGCTGGAAGGCTATCATGGCAGAATTTGATCTGCATTATATCGGCCAATCTTCTATGAAGGACCAGGCAATAGCTGACCAGTTAGTAACATCACCTATTGACAGTCAGGCAACCATAGAGCCTGAGTTTCCAGATGAATATGTACATAGCGTAAGCCCTATCTTAATAGGCCCCGAAGCGACGCTATATTTTGACGGAGCTTCAACTGCTAAAGGTGGTAGCGCCGCCACTGTTATTACGCTATCACCCAAGGATGTGTGTCTTCACGCTTATCGCTTGACCTTCCCCTGTACGAACAATGTGGCAGAGTATGAGGGGCTCCTCAGGGGATTACTAGCCGTGAGTGAACTAGATGTTCGACACTTGGTAGTTAGGGGTGATTCGATGCTCGTCATCAATCAAATCACAGGAGTCTATGCCTGCAAGGCTGGACATTTGCAGCCCTATTGCGATATGGCTAAAGATCTTCTGAAGCGATTCGCGACCATCGATGCCCAACACGTGCCACGGAATGATAACACGTTGGCCAATGCACTGGCTACTCTGGCTTTAAATGTGCCCTCACATCTACTCGACACTTGTCCTGCCTTAATAATAGATTGTACAGGTCCTATCATTCAGGCGGCACACATATCTTCTCTTCTCGAAGAAAGCACGCTAGAATGGTACGACAACATTAAAACTTATCTCCTGCAGGGCGAGTTACAGCACGAATTGACATGAGCGTAGAAAGACGCAATCCGCAAGCGAGCTAGGCAGTATGTAATCATAGGAGAAAGTACTCTCTATCGACGCTCTTTTGATGGTGTGCTGCTTACTTGCGTTAATAAAGACCAAGCACAGCATATCGTTGGCGAAGTTCACAAGGGATTATGCGGAGGACACGTAGCACCACGAGCTATGGCTTCAAAAATTCGCCGCTTAGGGTACTACTGGCCACGCATGGAAAAAGATTGCTTGACAAAGGTTAAAACTTGTGACACGTGTCAGCGTCATGCAAACCTTATACANCCACAGTTTAGTAGTACAGAGACCAAATCCTTCTGTGATAGCCTTGACATTAAACAATCTTTTTCCTCGCCCTACTACCCGCAAGCGAATGGTCAAGCTGAAGCAACAAACAAATTCATCATCAATCTGCTCAAGAAAATGCTAGACAGTAATAAGAGACAATGGCACGAAAAGATCCTCTATGTGCTATGGGCATATCGCACTACATGTAGGACAGCTACAGATAGTACGCCCTATAGCCTAGTCTACCGATCTGAGGCAATGCTGCCCCTCGAGTTGCAAATTCCTTCTCTGAGAATGGTCCTCTCCACGATTATAAATGAGGCTCAACACACCGAGTCTCGGATCATGGATTTGGATTCAGTAGAGGAGAAGCAGATACAGACGCTTGATACAATTGAAAAGTATCAAGACAAGCAGAGGCAAAAACATCGTCATAATCTTTAGCAGCGTCCGATCAAGAAGGGAGATTTAGTTCTCAAGGCTGTTCACGAACCAGTAGGCAAATTCTCTGCAAACTGGGAGGGTCCTTTCTTGGTGACTGACGCGTACAGCAACGGGGCATTCAAGTTGGCGGATGCAGATGGCCGTGAGTTACCAAATCCCGTAAATCACGTATATCTGAAGCGATATTACATTTAGCAGCATCTCCAGTGTGAATATCAGGTATGGGAAAAATCATCCGCTATGACGTAAAACTGGCACTCCCCTCACGCGTCCGCCATGACACTAAACTGGTACTGATTGTCCGCCATGACGCAAAACTGGCAAGTTGTGACCGTCCGCTACGACATAAAACTAGCAGTGTTGTACAGGTCCGCCAAGACGAAAAATTGGCATCTTTTGCACGCGTCCACCACGACGCTAAACTGGCACCAACTGTCCATCATGACATAAAACTGATAAAGGTAAGTAACTGTCTGCTAAGATGTAAAACCAGCATAGACTTGTCCCTGGGTCATGACATAAAACTGACATCCACAACACGGTTTGCTGAGACCCTAAATCAGCCCCGCCACAGTCCGCTACGACGAAAAACTAGCGTTTTTCGGTCCGCCCAGACTTTAAACTAGGACCATGGTCTGCTGAGACTTAAAATCAGCAATGACAGTCTCCCAGGACTTAAAACTGGGGTGTACAAACTGCTCTCACGCAACTCAAGCGAGCGTGATTATCTCTGTGCAGCTGCAACATACATGGGGTGGGCCGCTAGGACAGTCCCAGCGTTACTACCTCACCGGCATCCTACTGATTCCTCGGATGTGCCGAAAGGCATACTACTGATCCCTCGGAGATGCCGTTACCGTGTTTATTCCAGCGGTGGTACCTCTGAGAGGTTAGTTTCACCGTCCGAAGCCCCAAAGGCGTGCACATCAACCACTGCTTTGGGGATCTCCGCTCATCATCGCTATCAGGCCCTGGCTTCATAGATTCATCTGGCCGATTCTTTGCATAACCAGTCAGATGCCCTGGGTTTGATGTCCTTTGGCAGTAATATGTTGGGCCGAGCATCAAGATGGGAGACTCTAGTCTCCCGCTATAGTTCCTCCTTCACGGCCCATTCGCTCTTTCTCGCCTCAAACGGTGCTCGTTTCAACAACCTCGCCTTTAGTTCGCACAGACAATAGTATCCTCTATTTTCTTCTTTGGTTGCAAATTACTTGCTGCGAGGATGTCGTCCAAAGGTGCATTCATCTGAGTGGTGAAGTACAAACAGTGTTCTGAAATGGCTTCTCAGGTTAGCTTGGCCACTTAGAAGTGCATCCCTCTTCCCCTTATGATCCTACCCTCAGTTCTTGCTTCGCTTCATCCCTACCGTCTGCTTCCTGTACGCAAAAGCTACATACGCAGACACTCGTTTTTCCGCGCTCGCATTGCCATCAAGTCCACAAACTAGCGTAACGCAATTACATGTCATAGCAGAGATATCGCAGAAGCGACGCGCTGTGCTCCTTTTGCAAGCATTCCTGCTATAGTCTGTAACAGAGAAATCTCAGACTGATGTGTCACACTCGTCTGAAAGCATTCCTGTTAATATGAGTATGCATACGTTTCTGTGTGTTCAATGAGCGTATTCCATACTTCCGCCATCCTAACTCATTTGAGTCTTCCCCGAACCTGTTTCCTGCCAAATCATCCTATCTCCCATTCCCTCCATCTTTGCTCTTCTATGTTGACAGGGCAACACTTGAGTAGCCATTGAGGGACGTTGTTGGCACTTTTGCCAATCTGGTGTTTCGTATTCTTTGTTGACGTCTTTCGGGCAGGCCCTCTAGCCGTCAACAAAGAGGGGCCATTGAAACACCGTGAAAATTGCGAGTCGGCCTCAGGCAAAGATTCGTGATTTAGGCGAGAGCACATGTCAGAATTCCAGAAGGGAGAACAAGGCAGAGCAAGACAAAGAGGCACGCGGCATCCAGACTTCGGTTTCCTTCCATAGATTTCCTATCTTACTATGTTTTTCCATCTTTACGCTATAGTACGCAATGTAGCATGACGATGCTCAGCGTAACATAGTCTAGCATCAGAAGGCGACTTACTTCGGCATCTAAAGAGGCTTAAGTAGTGTAATATGCGACTTCTCGTATGTTTTGCTAAGTCTTTTGTCCAAGGCTGGGTGTACGCTCTGTTACGCACATCAGCGTAATGAGCTTCGAAAAAGTCAAAGAAAGTCCAGAAGAAGGGCAACAGATCAACTCTTTTTCCTTTTCTTGCGGATAGATCACCTTATGCTCGTTACGCAACGCAGCGTGTCTCAGTGTAATGCATCGCCAAGCTAATCATCATTTACGCTTCACTACGTTCGGCGACATAAACAAGCGTAAAATAGCTTGAGTACATTGTTTTCATGCTTTTTTATGCTCTTGCACGCGAAACAACGCGAATGAGTGTAATGTAGCCTAAAATCAGCTGAGACATGCTCGACGCACATCTGTTATTCACACGCACAGTACGCAAATGAGCGTATTGTGCGTAATCATAAAGTTCAACATAAAGTTGGTTAGGTCAACGGCACTTCAAAAGGTCTGAGACACGTGTCATCACAACCATCCCTTCTCCACATATTGTCAAGCCTATAAATGTCCCAGTTGGCGAAGAAAAACAGGGGCAGCAAGGCAATACAGAGATAACACCTGAAACAGAGAGAGCAGCACTTGGGCAACTTTTGGCAGCATCACCTTTTAACAGAGATAGAGTATAGTCCGCTTGAGCATTGGCAGCAGGAGTGATTACCCCTTTGGTGGAGACACAACTTTCTCCATTGGTGATCGTCAGCAGTTTCAAGCAAAGACTATCCAAGGCAAAAGGAGCAAATCAGAGATCGAGAGATCATCTAGTGTGGTTTGCGAGTTCTTTTGGTCAGAAGCAGTTGATCAATTTACGTCAGAACTTGACCTTCCTTGCATCCCATCTCTGGCCTACGAGGTAGATCAGACTCCATTCTGTATTTCTGCTTAGACATTTTTCCTTGTTATTTTGTGCCTACTTCACACAAGGCAATCGGGGTCTCCCCAGTGTAATGTGATATACCAAATATTCGTTTCTTGGGTCAAAGCCATAGATCTTAAAATCACGCGCTTCTCTCACGTCCGATTCTCTTTATCGTGTTAGCGTTATCACCATTACAATTCATCTGCATCGTTTTTCTCTCATTTTGCGACTCGTCAAATCAAATCGTTCCACGCAATATTCATAATTTTCATCGGTTTACTGATTAGTAAGTCCCTGTCTGATCGACAAGACCGTTCAGGGCACCGCAAATCCGTTTTCTTTTCCAGCACAGCCCTCGCACGGATTCGTGGTTAAGACTGTGTATGCAGATTTTGTTTGGTATTCCAGCTGCCGACATTTTCCATTGTTATAGGCCCATGGCAGCATCCAAGGGTTCGTGATTACCCTACTTCCATCCTTGGATTTGTTTATGCAAGTTGGACACTCTGGAGTATGTTTGGTATTTATCGTTGAACAACTCTAACATCGTACTCCATCTCCTAATGGTTTCCAGCTCTAAGGACTGGTACTAACTCTCTACTTCTTTTATGAGTGTCCTAGGGAACAACTTTAACTTCTACCACTTGTTTTCAATGTTTTGCAAGACGCAAGCATCGTGGAATGCCTATAAATGATTTTACAGATCAGCATTGTATCCCCCTTCGAAGCATGGGATATTATTCATATCTAATCTCTTGATCTGGCTATCTTTTTGATGCCTTGTAGGTATTCTCATAGCCTTTGTAATATCTAGCATACTCCAAGTTGCTAGTAGGGGTTCATAATGGTCATCTCTCTCATGACGTCTATGATGCCTATGTGGTTCCCTACTTTCTCTTCTTTCATGCCTTGATTCTCTAGAATGCCCTCATCCTTTCTCTCGACTCTCTCATCGAGGTCTCTCATTTTGCTTATCCTTATCCTCACTGTTATGCTCTTTGTGACTATGCCTTGATGTGGAAGGAGAGGGTGAGTGATGTGATGAAGGGGAAGAAGAAGGAGAGCCATCACCATGACAATGTCTCCTGCCTTCTCTTCGATGATCCTTACCTCGATCGTGATGATAATTAGAATGCTCACCCTTACCTTGTGCTTGTGTTCCCTCAGTGAACACTTGGTGTTCGTGGGAATCAAAACCAGGGTTGTGTATCGTAGAGCGCAAGTTCTGATACCCCACCTCCTCACTATTGTTAGGAGGAAGAACATTATCTTGTGGAGAACCTATTGAAATAGGTTGACCACCCTTAATTTCTCTTATAACAGGCGAAGCATTACGGGGTCCTTTGCCCTTCAACGCTGTGTGGTAACTCTCTTGTTGTGCATCCCGTTGACGTTGCGTTGCTGTGGGATGGTAATCCCTTGTGTTAGAATCTTCTGCAATGTATTTAGCGTATAGCTGTGTCATGTCTATCTGTGCAAGAGCACGAAGGAGCATGTTAGGGATAGCACAATCTAGAAACAACACTATGTTACCTTGCAAGTCTCACCAACATGACTATTCATCCTAATGGAGGATAAAGGTAAAATTGGGTATATACTCATCATGATGAGTATACACTACCCGATACTCTTGAGGAACTAATGGTTCGCGGTTATGTGTGTTAGACCGCCGACTATCTCTTGTGTGAACCCTAGGTGGTGAGGTGCTTTTATTCAAAGAAGAAGACATTATGTCTTAGTCAGTGTGCTGATTGACCATTATATAATTTTTTGTTTAATTAATCCTAAGGATTCGTTTAAGCTCCCAACGATGTGGATAATTTCCTATGTTTTACTTAGTGCACAAACACTTAGTCCCCAACAACGACACCAATGATGAGTGGCAAGGTACCCCTACACTCAACCATACGAATATGAGCGTTACACGTGCAATTTGGTTGAACTCCGCAGAGTAAGTGCCTACATGCCTTATGGAACAGTTAAGGTTAGTCGTTCATTGTCTTCTTAGACTTACTTGTATTTGTCACGGTTGTATGGTTAAGTAAGTCTGAGGTATGTGATTTTTATAGCTTTTATGTTTTATCGCCTATGCTAATGAGGTAAAGGGTGAAGAGACTAATTAACTAACTTTAACTAACTAACTAAGCCTTAATTAACCTAGCATCAACATTTGTTCCCACTTGCCGTTCACACCGTGAACCAATGCAACCTTCTGGGATTACCAAACGCTAGTTGTTACTAGGATTACCAAGCGTAACGCACGTGCTCGAAGTGGTCATACTGAATGCACTTAACTATGGGAGAAGGGTTGCGAAAGATTTAATTAACTAATAAAGCATTTAAATGATAAAAAATAAATAACAGTAATTAAAGTCCTATTTAGCTTAGTCCATGCACTGCAAGGTTTATCCAACAATTCGTCTTTATTTCCATACACAAACTTGTGTTCAGGTACAATATTTGCTCGAATAAAGATCCGTTCACTTTGGAGCTCCTACTGTGGGCACATGGAAATTATTCTATATTTGGAGGGGTAAAACTTCCAGAGTTTCGCTAAGGGTCTAGATCTAGATGGAGAAACAAGGGAGAGCCACCTCTTATTTATAGATTTGGTGACGTGCTGCGATATTGCGTAGGCGATATCGTAGGGGAAGATGCGATATCACATCCCATCAATGAGTGTTAGTTTATTTTAGTTCCAACATCACTTATTGAACAATTTACTAAAATGACCTTGTTTTTACTTTGAATTAATTCTAGATGACATATATAGCTTCTTCACCCTTCTCTAAACCTACCAAAAAAAAATTTCATTATTAAAATCCTTACTTTGCTCGTAAATTGAGCCTCTATTGTTATTTTTATTTCCCATATGTTATTCTCATTTCTTGTAATTTTGGCCGTTCATAAGAGGCAAACTTCATACTTTATTAATAAATATTATTAATTATTGGTAAGGGAATACCAAAATCCTTTTCCCCATTTTGATGCTCTTGTTTATCATTTGTATTTTATTCAGAGTCATTATAAGCGTAATTCTAATATTTAATTTTTATTTGTATTTGTTGAATATTATCAATTCTATTAGTTAGAATTATCATTTTTCATTATTTTCTCCTGTCGTTCCTAGTTTATGGATGGTAGGTTAAGTCCATAATCATTGATTTATCAAGGGTTATATCAATCTAAAGACCATATATGGTAGCGAGTTATATACTTAACATCTAATTCATGGAGATGTCTTTGAAAGGATGTAAAAGAACAACTTTGCAAGAATATTTTTTGTGCTAAAAGAAGGATCAATAAGTTTTCTAGTGTCATAAATTTAGGTGCTTTCCATCACTTGTATTTTTTAATAATTTTTATACTTAGTTTTATTTTCCCATTTGCACTTGATCTTTGTTTGCAAGTGTGTGTAGGAGACACTCATTGACACCATGTCTAGCCAAGAATCTCATTCCTCACAAAACTTATAGATTCGTAAATTAATGGAGATGAGAAAACACTAGCATTCATAACACCCATAACGAGGCATGACTACATAATCACATGTGTCAAGCAAGAGCTTAGCATCACCTTATTATAAAATGAACTAAGGGGGATGACTACATATGAGGCTAATAAGAATTTAGAACCATTCTTGCCCCATCCCAACCATTCCATTGAGATGGATCAATTTAAACAAGCCACATTAGCAAAGCACCTAATCATAAGGGTTGAAATTCAGGCATTGGATAGTGCTGAAATCCAACAAAGGCAAAGGGATGCTATAATTAATCATCTTGTATAACATTCCAATATTAATTTCAACAGTAGAAGTTAGTAGCTTCAAGACCAACATAGTAAGGGAGGTGGTGGCATCAACATATATGATGATGACTACCTCCACACCCTTTCCATTAGCTTGCCACAATACCTCAAATTCTTGGCTTGTAGCATGTGAACCTCATTGGTTCTACTAATTCATTTTTCATGCATAGTCATTAAACTGTTAATCTTGAAGCTCCTACTTTTTCTAATTTGACTAATATTACCTCACTTATAACTAACTTGCCATAAGTCTATAGCTTCTATCCAAGCACACTCACACTTAATATGATATCCCCCATAGTGCAAAATTTTAACTCACTACTTAAGACTTTTCAATCCTTATCATACATGATTCTTATTTAATAGTCATAGATGTCCTTGCATTTCCCTTCATCCTCATACCATCTTCCCCAATATAATATTATACCATGAACTTCTATGCATTCTCTCTCTTTCTTCCCTTCCCTACTTCATTCTTCCATGTTTCTTCTTATTAACATACTATGGTGATGATGTTTATTAGTGATTTGCTTCATAAAGAGAGAAATGAATGTTCTACTATTTTTTAGTTCATGTTAGGTTGTGTTGAGTTTGAGTAATATAGGGAGAGAATTTATTAGTTATCAATCATCAACAAGCATTAGAGTATGGGATCTAGCCATGCCTCATTTCGGTGGCCTTAACTTAGTGTATAGGTAATGTCCCTTATATTTTTTAGTTTCATCATTTTCTTAATTTTGTAACATTGTATTTCATCTCTCCTCTTTCATGTTTCTCCATTCTCCTGCTAACTCTCCTTCCTATCTTTGTTCGTTCCTCCCATCAACACACTAGTGAGGATTGAGCAATTCTATTCTATTCTAGTGAGGGTGTGTTGAGAGTTTGAGTGGGATAAGGTATAAACATTATCAATGACATCCCTTAGCCATTTTGTATAATAGGATTTAACCGTGCCTCGCTTATGTTGTGTAGCATTGTTCTCATAACCCCCAATATCCTAGCATTCTTCCCTTCCTTACTTCATTCTTCCCTCTTTCTTTTACAAGTACATGAATTCATCATTCTTTCTCTTCTTGATGGACCCTCCTTTGGCATCTTGATGAGTCATGAATTTGCTGGCTGTGATATCGCAGCCGTGATATCACAGCCCTATTGTATCAGTAGCCGCAATATCGCAGCGACCGTGATATTGTGGCCTGCCTCAATTTCTATAAATAAAAGGCAGCTTTCCCAGTTTTAGGCATCTAGTTTAGTTCCTTAGCGAAGCTTTGGTTTTTTTCCCCTTCCAGAGATTGATTATTTTCCAGTGTCTACCCGCAGTGTGGTGAATGTAATTGTACGGCATCCTTTATTCGAGTGTGACATACTTGGACACGCACATGACCAGAAATAAAGATCGAGATTACTTCATCATTGCAGCATTCACTTTGTTATTTAATTAATTAATTTTTATTTATTTAATTGTTATTGTTATTTACTATTCTGTTAGTTAATCTCTTTCTCACCCTTAAACTCCTAGTAACGCGGAATGAGTACAACTTGATTACGAGCATTTAAGTGTGACTACTTGGTAACCCAGTGGCGTACCTAGGATCTGCACTTGGTAATCCCAGTCGTAGCCATGCACGAAGTCCAAGATGTGTACAGATAATCAAGGAACGGTTGCTCATCGCACTTAGGCTAGATTAGATTCTCTTACCCTTCCTCCTAGCTTAGCTTAGTTAATATTACTTTCCACTGCCTTCAGGAGTAGCATTAGGTTAGAACACATCATACATCTCACTCTGGACTAAACCATACATGACAACTATAATACTAGTCCATGTCGGAAGACAGCAAACTGCGACCTAAGGTTAACAATCTAGGTGCCACAACTAGTCTGTCTGCGGAGTTCGACCGGATCGCTTGTGAGAACGCTCGTATTCGTATGGTTGAGTGTAGGGGTATCTCGCCACTCATCACATCTCAAAAATATTCATCAAGAGAGGGTAATTTCAACCTTTTTTGGTATTCTCCCTTGCCCAAATAAGTGGAATTTCAACATTTTACATCAAATTGGAGCATAAAAAAAAATCTCTAAAATCAACATCAAAAGACATATTTTTGGCTCCTAAAGGCCTTTTGAGATCGTTTAAAGTCATAACCTCACATATAAACATCAGTTTTAGTGACTGAGGAGCAACGGATACACCTTATGCCCAACCATATAAATCATAAGCATTCATGCATGATCTAGTCGAATTTCGTGGATGGGACTAGTTGTGGCATCTAGGTCATTATTTCTTGATCACAGTTCATTGTCTTCCCCAAGACTAGTGATAGCTTTGTCACATATGGTTTAGTCTAAAGTGAGGCATATGATAATTGATGTTATTGTGACCTTATGTTACTCCTAACAATAATAGAGAAATTAATTATTTAATCTAATTAACAACAAAAAGTAAAATCTAAACTAGCCTACGTGCGATGAGTATCCATTCCTAACCTTCCATACATGCCTTGGACTTCGTGCAACTACCACTGGGATTACCAAGTGTACCGTTACTAGGTGTACCAAATGATAACACTAGTGGGTTACAAAGTAATTACACTTAAGCGGTTGCGATTAGTTGTACTCATTCTGCTTAATGATAGCAATAATAAAGAGAAATAAATGATAAACATTAACTATGGAAAATAGTAAGCATTTAAGTAATTAACAATAATAAAGCTAAGTAGATGTTGTAATGATGGAAGTAACATGTCCAAGTATGTTACATTTAAATAAGGATGTCATACAATCACTTAACATCACACTATGGTCATGCATTGCGACAAATTAACAAAATTTGATTAATTTTCGACTACCTATCTATTCTTTTCTCTATGTCTATCACAAAACTGTGCACCAAGTGTTGTATTTATAGGCTAGCGTGGATGAGGCAATATTGGATTATTGAGAGTGGAGGTTGTGCCCCGATATCGATAACACAACTCTGATATCAAATATATCCAATATCCAAAACATGACTCATCAATAACACATTCCCCATGACTCATCAATAACACATTAATAACACATTCCCCATGACTCATCAATAACACATTCCCAATACGCGATGAAGGCGTTATCAGATTCAGAGCCCCGTTTTTCGCGGATGGCGGGAGTTTCAAAACCCATTTTACACGGCAACGGCTCCTATAAAAGGACGCTTGCAAACGGCAGGCAACGGAGGAAGTAGAAGAAGAAGAAGGCGTAGCTGCAACACAGGCAGACGCGGGCATCATCATCAACAACGATGGCAGTAGCAACGAAAACAACATCGTCGCCTCTTGTAGCATTGGCGCTGCTGCTTCTCACATTGGCATTGGCATTGGCGCAGGCGCGTCCCGCTAGCTTTAGCGTAGGCAATGCGCTCATCCAGTGGCACTCGGCGGACCGTTCCACCGACGCCGTCTTCGCCGACTCCGACCAAGACACCTACGCCAAGCCCGGCTACATGGCAGCCGGCAGGACCGTCGCGGTCGTCAACAACTTCGGCGACGACGACATGAACGACGACCGACGACAACGACGAACCGCCACGTATGCCACCGTGGACGCCGCCGCCTACGACGACGACGACCGACAACAACAACGAACCGCCACGTATGCCAACGTGGACGCCGCCGCCTTCGCCGCCTACGACGACAACTCCGAGCCCGACTCCGATCACCCGCCGCCACCGCAGTCTGGGGCGGTGCCCGTGCCCGAGCCCGTGCCGTCACCGGAGTCTGGGGCGGTGCCCGAGCCCGAGCCCGTGCCGGCGCCTGAGTTGGGTGCGGAGCCCGAGTCCGTGCCGTCGCCGGAGTCTGGGGCGGGGCCCGTGCCGGCGCCTGAGTTGGGGGCGGAGCTCGAGTTCGTGCCGCCGCCGGAGTCGGGGGCGGGGCCCGTGCCGTCGCCGGTGTCGGGGGCGGAGCCCGAGTCCGTGCCGTCGCCGGAGTCGTGGGCGGGGCCCGTGCCGTCGCCGGAGTCGGGGGCGGAGCCCGAGTCCGTGCAGTCGCCGGAGTCGGGGGCGGGGCCCGTGCCGTCTCCGGAGTCGGGGGAGGAGCCAGTGCCGTCTCCGGAGTCGGGGGAGGAGCCCGTGCCGGCGCCCGAGTCGGACTCTGCGTCGGTTACATCGGAGACGGGCGCGGCTCTCCCGGGGACCCCTGCGTGGGCGATCCCGAGGGGTGATCTGGAGAATGCGTTTCGACAGGTTGAGCAGGTTCTGGCGAATGTGTCGGCGCAGGCGTTGGATGTTGTCCGTCAAGTGCAGCTCCGTGATCCGGCTTCCCCGCTGGTGCGCTGCGCCTTCCGCGTGGCTAGCGTGTCGCAGGACATCAACGACTCCCTCCGCAAGCTGCGGCAGACGTCTCCCGATGGTCTGTCCGCTGCCGCCGTGGCTCAGGCCCAGCAGTGGGTCAACCAGACTGCCAACGCGCAGACGACTTGCGCTTCTTCGCTCTTGCGTGCCGCCCAGAAGAACAGGGACAACACCAGCGCTGCTAATGCTAATGCTAATGCTAATGCTAATGCTAATGGGGCACTTGCTAACGGTGTCGTGGCTTCCGCTTCCGATGCCGAGTTGCAGCGCAGGCTGCGTTCGTCGTATAACACCGTCGTGGCGTCCGTCTACTCCCTCTATCGTATCATCGGCCAGCCTAATGCCTACACCGTTCTTTCAGACCTGCAACTGTAAAATCAAGAGAATTGGTGACATATATATTTAATATTATATCTATTTTTCGTTTTTCTGTACGGGTGGGATGTAAATACAGGTATACGTTCAAGTAGGGGCTTGTCTGTTGTTAAATGAAAATGGAATGGTTGGTTTCGTGACGTCGTGTGGTGTCCGTCCTCCCTCTCCTCTCCTCCCTTGTCCCGTTCTTTGGCTCTCCCTGCATTTATCGTCTCCATGCTGTACTACTCTTTCTCCCTCTGCTATACTATGCTGTCGTGATACAATTTTCCTGTTGTGTGCTTTTGGTTTTTCTTTTTTCGATCGTTAATAAAATCCGTGCATTACCAGATGTTCAAAAGTATGGAATTTTCATTTGGAAGAGACGTTTGGAAAGAGAAATTTGATTTACTTTTGCCTTTTTACCTTGGAGGCTTAATTCTCAATCAACCGCGGCCTTACTTTTCAAACTTTCAAATTCAGAAACAAGGATTTTATTATAGGACCTTTATAGCTATATATTTATTGTGTATATCTATTATTTAGCAAAATAGAGAATTGATTCTCTTAAAATTAAAGTAGGTTTACTATGCAAAATATTTTCACATTAAAAAATATATTTAAACTACTACTAAAATGCTTTGCCATTTGCTAACCATTATTATTTACTTTCTATCATAAAGTCAATAAAATAGCAAGTTGAATTCCATCATTTTTTTATTCAACTTCCTATTATTGGTTGACATGGAATGGTAAGAAATTCATGAGAACACATGTATCCAAACAAGTAGAAAGGCACAAGAGTAGTAAGTCCCCTTTAACTTGCACCTGTTCAAACCTTTGTATCCTTTCCAAATCTAAAAACCAAGGTTTCAAGTTTGTTAAAGTTTTATTAATGAAAAAGGAACTGCACATTTCTATAACAAGGAAAACCATAGAGTTTGTGGATGGGTGGATGTTGGCACATGTTGACATTAATTAAATCACATTGTACCCAATTGGCAATAAGACATGGCATTATTAAATAGAATAAGAAAATCACACCAAATAAAGAAAAATATATAAGAAGTTGTAAAATATTTAAGAAAAATAAAATGGACTAATAACATTGTAAAACAAAAACTTTGAAAAATTAATAATGTAGAAAACAAGAAGTGTAAGATAAAGAAAGTGAAACAAAAATATGAAAAATTGAGGAACCACTTATATGGTTAACATGGATGGCCATCTCCCCCACAACTAAGTTCAAAGGAGGAGATCCAAAATGTTGAACATGGTTGTCCATCCACAAAGATGTTTGTTGTTTTAGCTTGTGTTGGCTCATGGAAAGGTTTTGTTTGTTTTATGTTAACCAATGGCCTATTGTTTGGGTCCTCAGTAGGTTCCATGCATTTTGTGTTGCTTGTAGAATCAATTATCAACCACTAGAGGCCATTTGGTTTAGTGGCTGCTGCATACAGGCACTTGCGAATTTAAGGTTTAGTTGCACATTGACTACATGCGGTAGTGGATATGCTTTTAATGGACTATAACATCTGCACACAGTTGCACCTAATATCACTATACACGATACATGGAACTTTCTTTCTCTTGATCAAACCAAATTCATTCTCCCTGGAAATCTCCAAGGAGAGGTCACAGATGCCTATTCTCACATTGACGGTGATGAGCCAAGCTCTTCTCATAATGATAGGAAAGTTCTTGTTGCAATTGTCACAATGTTCTTCACCAATCCAAAAGGAACAATGATGGATTGGTTTGCTAACTCTAGATGAATGTCATTTTTCTTGAGAGGTGGTGGGTTCCAGGTTGTGTACATTTCATAAAAAATTAGATTCATGCCTAGCCCTGAATCAAGAAGTGCTTTGCATGGGTCATTTCTAGAAATCTGTAGGTGAATGAGAAGACTTCCAAGATTAGACAGTTTCCTGGGAAGATTGGTAGCCTTGATCTAATCAAATATGACATGATTTATTGTGACTGTGTGGGCCTGAGGAGATGTTTGGTTTGAAGGGACCTCGATAGGGTTTAATGTAGAGGATGGAGGATAAACAAGGTGTTTGGCCACATCGGTCTATGAGGGCTTTTTAGGACTTTTGTTGTGGAAGAATGACCTCTTTCAAGATCAATGTTTCAAGCCACTCGACTAGGGAGCCATCTTTATGTTGACAACCCTAGTAGCAATTTGTTGCTATGGTTGAGCAGGAATTTTACCCTACATAGATGGAGTAGGTGGTAGCTATGTTAAGGGTGGAGGAAGATGTGTAGGAATAGGAAGAGGATAAGGATAAAAGGTGGTCTCCCTCCTTACATGTGAAGAATGAGTTTGATAATAATTAGGAGTGTAGTAGTGAGATTGGAAAGTAGAAACATGACTAGAAGAGTCACGTGGAGATAGAGGTTACTGAACGTGGTACCCATATGGATCAATTTGTTGGTAAGGGTATTGCTGCCTTGGTGGTGCCAACACCCAAGATTGTGGTTGCTGCCACTGTTGATACTGCTCATATGGTTGCAATGAAGTTTCACTTGGATAATACTATTGTTGTTGGTGGAATTACCTAGAATTTCCTTGAGGATAAGACAATTTTCTAGGTGTTTACCTTTGTGCTAGTTGTGGATTCAAAGTGTACACACCATACTCTTGTAAGTGCAAGACTGTGGGACAACATCCCTTAGGATGTTCATAATGGCAGATGCCACACCCACCATCATTATCTAATTCATTTCCTACAACTTCCTCTATTGCAATAATCTTGCCCTTACCTCTTTGATTGGCATGTTTAGCTTCCTTGCATATTTAACACTCATGATCACTACCTTATTTGTTGGACTCTTCAGCAATTTTAAGGATAACTTGAAATTTGCTATTCATGGAGTCCCATAACTGATCAACCTTAGCCATAATTTTAGATTAAAATTTTTGAAGTGGTAAGGTTTTCTAATTCACAACCTCATCAAGTACTAATTCTTCCTCACTATCACAAAATTGAACCTCCCTCTTGTAAATGGAAAGATCATGGTTGTATTGTTTTGCACGTTTTTCTTTTCTTAATTCTCCTTTCTCCTTAGCTACCTGCTCAATCAATCTTTGGATTTGACAAGCGCTTAATTCTAACAGTCATTCTTGGGCACAGACACCAAGGGTTCTCCTCATTTCTGATCAAAGCCCATCTACAATGTGACGAAGTTGGTCCAATTGAGAATTACCAAGGTTAGGACATCTATGCAATAATGAATAGTATTAGCCTATGGTGGCGTCCAAAGGTTCATGTGTTCCTTGTTTCTATCCTTGGATTTGCCTCCTCAAGTTGGACACTCACGAGTACATCTAATATTTGTCATTGAATAATTCAAGCATTGTACTCCATCGTCTAATAGATTCTGGTTCTAAGGACTGGTACTAGTTTTCTACTTCTTTAATGAGTGTCCTTGGAAACAACTTACGCTTTTGTCGCTGATTTTCTATATTCTGCAAGGTACATGCATCTTGAAAAGCTTGGAGATGGTTTTGCGAATTTAAGTTATATCCCCCTTCGAACTAAGGAATGTTGTTCATGTCTAGTCTTTTGAATTGACTATCCTTTACGTGCCTTGTTGGAATTCTTACTACCTCTACAATGTTGAGCATACTTCAAGTAGCAAGTAAAGGCTCATCAAGGCCATGATTATGGTGCCTACGATGCCCTCTACTATTGCTTCATTCATGGTAGTAGGTCTCTCTTGAATGCCATCGCCCTCAATCTTGACTTACCCGTGGTCCCTTTGGACATTTCGTTCTTGTCGATCATCTCCATCATGGTTGCATCTCTTACAATTAAGATTAGAAAAGAAGAAGAAGATGATGATGATAAAGGTGAAGAGGAAGGAGGACTAGCACCATCATGGTGCCTACTACACCCTCTTTAGTGCTCAGAGCCATGATCACGATCTTGTTTCTTGTTCTCATCCTTGCCTTGACTCTTCTCTTTGGATCCTCCTTTGTTATTAGATCCATTCTTACTAGATCCAGGATTGTGGATCATGGACTGCAGGTTCTAGTTTTGAACTCCTTCACTGAAGTCAAAGAGAAGAATTTCATTGAATGGAAAACCCCTAGAGAAGGTTCTCAATCATCTTTTTGGTACAAGAGGTATGGGAAATTAGTAAACCACTTTTCCTTCACAAATTCATAGCATTATTCTAGCTACTGATCCCTAAGACATTGTGCCTCAATGGGATGATAATCCTAGGCATCACTATCCTACACAACATACTCAACATGAAGTCCTTGGAGACCTAATCAGCTAAGCATTTGTTTGAGCATCGCAAGAATGGATCAATCTAATGGAAACACAATGTTTCCCTCCATATCACGCCATCACAGTAGTTCATCCTAGTGTAGGATGAAGGTGAAATTGGGTACATACTTATCAGGATGAGCATATATCACTCTGTATTGTTGGGGCACTTGCTGATGTACTTCGTCAAACTTGGGCAGAGAATCACTCCTATGAGAAGAAGACATATTGTGTTAGAAAAATAAAAATGCAGTGTGCTCTTTAAAATTATTGTAGTTATTTTTAAAGTATGATATGATTTTAATGTTCATTCCAAGAATCTAAATAAATTTTCACTAGTCCTAGATAGTGCACATAATAACTAAAAGGTCCTCAGCAATGATGTCAATGATGAATAACGAGGTATCCCTATGCCCAACCATATGAATCACAAGCGTTCACACATGATCCAATCGAATTCCATAGACCTTAAGTTCTCAAGTGCACTGGTTCTAAGATGTGGAATCTAATTGGAATGATTGTTGTCTTCTTTGTTCCACTCGTGAGGTACAAGTTTATGGTTAAGTGCAACTGAGGTATATGATTTTTATCATTTTATGTTTTATAAATTTAATTATCTAGAGCAAGAATAAAAGGTAAGGTAATTTAATATCTAATTAAGCTACTACCTAGCTAGCCTAACACAAGTGCACGTTCCCACTTTCCAGACACATCCTGAACGCATATAGCGTTGCTAAGTTACTAAATGTTAAGCATTTTTGGATTACCAAGTGCTACAAGTATGCTTGAAGTGGTTGTGCTTGTGTTCATTAACTAAAAAATAATTACTTAATTAAAATCCATTAGGGTAAAGTGCATGAATATTAAATGCATTAAAAGATGAAACACCACAAAAATTTAGGCTATCGCTTCTCAGCTACAAATTTGGCTAAGTGTCAGAATGATGACACTTTCAGCAAATTTTTCTAAGTGTTGGGACTATGCTCTCTACTACAGTAGAGCGTAGTCAACTTCAATGGCAAATATTTTGCAATTTTGGCTAAGTATCTGAATGAGGTCATAGCTACAAATTTTCCTAAGTGTTGGACTATGCTCCCATTGATGGGACTATGCTCCCATTGATGGGACTATGCTTTAGAGTGTAGTCAACATAGTTTGCACTACTAGTTCAAATCTGTAGAATTTTTCTAAGTATAGCTACTATGTTGTACACTGTAGTTGCTACACTCTAGATTGTAGCCAACATAGTCAACGCATAAATGACTAGTTTTGTAGAATTTTTCTAAGTGTTGTGCTATGCTCCCATTGCCCCTGCTATGCTCTAGAGCCTAACCAGCGCCTTCGTGGCTAGTTTGCCTACGTGTCAAGCCAAAAGCTATCAAGCTAGCTTGGGATGGAAGAAATAGATTGGCAAATTGTCTAATTCCTGATGTTATGCTCTAGAGTGTAGCTAGTGTAGCTTGCATAGGGACATCAACTTCTACAAATTTCTCTAAGCGTTAGTGCTACACTCTTCCTATTTACCCTAGAGCATAGCCCCACCCACCGCATTGCCACATGGCACTTGATCTGCATTTTGGGCTAACCCTAACCCTATAAATACCCCTAGACCCCCAATGTTTTGGGGGTTGGCAATTAGCACTTTCATTTGGCATTTGGCATTTTGGCATCTTGGCACTTAGCTCTGTGGGCGAATGAGACCTAGAGCACACCACATTGGCCGAGAGGCACACCGCATGATACACCATAGCCCCGTTGCAACCTTGCATTGCATGGTACATCATTGCAGCCCTACAGAACACCGTATGGTACATCGCGATGGCCAACTTGGCAAGCATGATTCATCATGGTGAGCGCCAGACTTCACAGCTTAACATCATTGAGATTGTGACTATGCTACCATTGTGCCTATTTTACATTGTATACCTTTTGAGACCCTTTTGGAGTTAACTATGCTCCCATTTGGGGTGGTGTTCCATTTCTCTCTCCAATTTCTAACATTTTTTTGCATGTTTCTTGCATCTTCTCGCATTTTTTTCACATGTCGTCATGTTGTACTATGCTTCGGTAGTGGTCTCTGTGAGTTGACATCCACATTTTTGTCAAAACCCTTAGCTACGCTTGCCCCCATTCCATGGCTATGCTCTACACTTAGCACTACAAAACACTGCATTGACAATTAGCACCATTTTGCATTATTTGCACTTACATTTCGACTAACCATGCCACCCCTAGTTACATCCAATACCTCAATTGTAAATGGTAAGGTCCCTGTTTGATTGACAAGATCATCCAAGGCACTCCACCTCTATTTTCCAACAAGGCCCTCATGTGAAGATAGGGTTAGGTTGTGCACCTGTGAACTCCTCGGTGTTCCAGCCATTGACATTTTTGGTTGTTACAGTTTTTGGAGCTAGAATGAGGTCCTCGCCATTTCCTTTTGCATTTTTTAATTGTTGTTTTGCATGCTTTTTCCACCACTGATTGGTGTATATTGGACCCCATTATCGATTCCCTTGAAACCCTACTAGACAAAAGCCAAAGCATATCTTTGGTAGTTAACCAAAATTCTGGGCATTCAAGACAATGTAGTTGGCTCTCAGCATAGAGAGCATAGCTGACTCTAGCATAGCGAGCATCGCACCAGAGTTAGCCATTTTCAATAGCTTTCATAGTTAGCATTTTTTCTGCATTTCTATATTTAGGATTTTTTTTTTTTGCATTTTCATACTTAGCATTTTTTTGCATCTTCATACTTAGCCAAATTTTCACAATTTCATACTTTGCCAAATTTCTATAGTTTCATACTTAGCTAATTTTTTACAGTTTTACACTTAGTCAATTTTTTGAAATTTCCATACTTAGCCATTTTTCTACATTTTTACATAGCCATTTTTCTACATTTTTGTACTTAGCCATTTTTCTACTACCAATAGACTTAGTCATTTTTTTTTGTAGTTTTTAGAGTTAGCCATTTTTTGCAAATAGCAACTCTCACAACTTAATCTGTAAACATGAATCCAGATCAACCTTCCACATCAGTGTCTAACACATTTGACACCACGATCCACCCAAAGCATGTTGTGCTAAGCAATGAACAATATAGTTTTATTTGTGCCAAAATCCAAGCAAGATTACCAATGGGTTACCTTGACTTGAAGGGAAAACAAGATTACGAATGAGTCCACTGGGACGAACAGGAGTACAACCCATACTTGTTCGACATAATCCCACTTATGGAGTCCTACCACCAGCTGTTGTCCTAACTCATCCGTGCAAATGACCATGATGTAGGAACAACCTATGAGGAAGCCTCATAAAAGAAAGAAGATGAGTTCAAGGCCCACTCCAAACGTGAGAGACCCTTATACACTGTCTTCCAACAATTTCTCCCTAGTATGGTCTCTCCTCGATTCGGTTCATTCATCCTCTCTGAGATGGTGACTATTCTAATTCAGCCTTTTTTGCAAGTGACCGCTGCATTTGCCCAACCCTATGCACATGCAGGGGCCACTTCCTAGTCCTAGATGATTCAGGAATGCTACATCCTACTTGTCTCATCGGCATCTACAATTTCTGTCCAACCCATTCATGTGTGGTCCACCTTAGTTACTGATGAGACGTGATTCGCATGAGTTGCGATATCACATATGTGATATCGCAGCCGCCGCGATATCGCGTTGTCCCCTGCGATGTCGTGTACACGATATTGCAGTCCATCGCCAAATCTATAAATAAGAGGCGGCACTCCCCTTATTCCTAATCCTAGGCTTAAAGTAGGGAAACTCTGGCAGATTGATCACTCCAAAGATAGAATATTTTCCATGTGCCCGTAGTAGGAGTCCCCAAGTGAATGGATCTTTATTCGAGCAGCTTTGTACCTGAACGCAAGTT
>MNCI01001662.1:0-16970 GCA_015680685.1 Gnetum montanum | reverse complement strand
TGTAAGAGCAAAAAAATTCAAAAAAGACTCATAAAAAATCCATTATGCAACACTAGGATTTCCATTACCTTGACTCCCAGAAAATTGCAGGTTACGCTGGAAATGCATTACCAAAATTGCCCAAACCCTTGTGACGGTGCAAGGTCTGTCCCTGACAACGGCAATAAAAGTAACATCGCATATTGTCCCAGCGTAACATGCAACCATTATGGGTAAGACAATGGAATCCTGTTTATACTACATAAGGGTATAATACCTAGACCCCTCTAGTTATGCATTGCGTTTGCACAGTATTGCCCAAGATCACCCAAACCCTTGCGACTACGCAAGGTCTGTCCCTAACAACAGTGATATGGGTAATATCACAAACTACAATAGCTTAGCCCGCGCAAGTAGGTATCAATGCCTGACATAATACACATCTTTGAAATAGGTACAATTGAGACGCCATAACAACAAAAATGACAATCATGTAGGAGGGTAAAAGGCGACCTACTGGGTGAGTGGAGTAGCCTCCCAAGTTTCAACCCTGGCCTTTGAAACCCACTACAAAATCTCCTACACTTCATCAATCTTTGCCAATTTGGCATGTTTTACTTTGGTCTTCAGCGCCATGGTTACGATTGAACAACCTTCGCAAAATCATCTACTTACGCCTTCCTTCCGCTCTTCTTCTACTATAGCCTAATTCAAATTTGCGATGTTTACAGTATTCTTTGAGGACAAACCATCGACTGATAAATGTAATGGTTGAAACTAATTTTTTTTCATGTTTGATTAATGTGGAACCTTTCCAAAACATAGGTATGTCAGTGCAACATAAAACGTGAAGATCGCAACATTAATCTTGTAGACATCATATGGATTGCAGTCCGAAAAGACCCTAAACTAACACATAGCTTATCATCTCATAATCTAGTTACATTAACTATGGTCTGCACAAAATTCTAAATTAGTTGTTTCGACATGCTAGACGCGCCATGTTACACCTTTCATCATAGTTCACAGAAGTCTTATGCTAACATCTAGGAAACCATGCTTGCTGCTTTCTTACAAACTATGCATATCATGATGGTCCACTAAGACCTTAAACTGGTAGCCTCTTTAACATGTACCACTAAAATAAGAAAACCTTCTATCATTTCAACATCTCGGAAAAAACAATGTAACAACCTCTATTTTTGATGATTTTGCAAGTCAATTCACAAATGAACGTAGCTTTACTTGCACCCCTAGCCCAAACAGGCCTGTACGGGAAAACTATTAGACAACTCAACCACGCACTAATAGGAATTGATGCTTCCCTTTGTGATATAACCATAGCAACATCAAGAATATTCCCATATTGGCCAGAACATTTGGCCCAAACCCTAGACCTGGAGGTTGGTGATGTGACTGAGGATTCCCTCACTGAAGTCCCTGTGGTTACGCATAAAGAAGAAAATAAAACTCTGAAGGTTAGTTCTCTCCTTGACCAATAGACGTAGAGTGACATATTTTGAGTGCTCCAAAATAATGTTGTGGTATTTGCATAGTCGTAAGAAGACATGCTGAGTTTAGACCCAAGACTAATATAGCACAACATAGTTTTAGACCCACATATCAAAGCAGTTAAACAGAAAGCACAAAAGATTAAGGCTGAAATCGCACTAGTAGTGCATGATGAAATCACTAAGTTATATTAGGCTAGTTTCATTCGTGCGGTCAATTATTTAGACTGCGTATCGAACATTGTAGTTGTCTCTAAGAAAACGGGAGGAATATGCATCTATATAGACTTTCGTGATCTAAACAAAGCAACAATTAAGGACAACTTCCCTTTGCCGAGTATCAACCAACTTATCGATACAATAGCTAGCCACGCATTACTATCCTTTATGGATGCGTTTTTGGGCTATAATCAAATTCGCATCAACTAGAACATCAACTAACTACAACCTTCATGACTCTCTGGGGAAATTTCTGTTACACCATGATACCTTTCAGGTTAAAAAATGCTGGAGCAACTTATCAACGTGCCATGACATATATCTTCAGTGATTACCTCTTTTAGAGATTGAACGACTACGTAGATGACATAGCTATCAAATCTAAGAAGTTGGAAGATCACCCAAAAGACCTAGATTTAATCCTTAAACAATGTCAGAGGCACGACCTATGGCTCAACCCAAGAAAATGCATATTTGGAGTTAGAACTGGGTGCATGTTGGGATTTTTGGTATCGGAGACTAGCATCCGAGTCGACCCCGACAAGGTTAAAGCCATTATTAATCTATCACCACCTACAAACCTCAAAGAACTACGTGGGTTGTAGGGTATCTTGCAATTTATTAGGTGATTCATCTCGAATTTAATAGACAAATTACGTCCTATGCAACATCTGCTCAAGAAAGGAGTTAACTTCAAATGGACCGAGAACTGCAAGCAAGCGTTTGACAATTTGAAGGAAGAGCTGTTACATTTGCCAACATTTTTTCCACCACAAAGGGATCAGACTTTCTACATATACCTGGCAAGCTCAGAGGTATCTATAGCTGCATTGTTGTGCCAAAGAAGGGACGAAGGGTTAGAAATTCCTATCTATTATCTAAGTCATGCTCTATTTATGTACGAAACATGGTACAATGAAGTAGAGCGTAACTATTTGGTGTTTGCACTAAAAGAATGTAGGTACTATTTTTTTCCATAGCCAGGTCAATATAATCTGCAAGAACAACATTCTGTGGGCCATCACAAACAATTTATACAAGAGTAGTAGGATAGCTCGCTGGAAGGCCATCACAGTAGAATTTGACTTTCACTAAGTTGGCCAATCCTCCAACAAAGGCCAAGCAATAGTCGACTAGCTTGTAACATCACCTGTTAATGATCAAGCTGCAATAGAGCCTAAGTTTCCTGATGAACATGTACATAGCTTAAGCCTTGTATCGACAAGCCTCGAAGTGACGTTATACTTCGATGGAGCTTCGACTACCAGAGGCGGCAGTGTTGCCACTGTCATTACGCTCTCCCCTGAAGATATTCGTCCAATGGCTTACCACCTGGCATTTCCTTGTACAAACAATGTGGCAAAGTATGAGGGGCTCCTCAGGGGATTGTTAACAACTAGGAAACTCAACGTTCAACACCTGATAATCCGAGGCGATTCGATGCTCATCATTAATCAAATCACAGGGGTCTACACTTGCAAAGATGTGCATCTACAACCCTACTATGATATGGCTAAAGATCTCTTGAAACAATTCATGACAACTGATTTCCAACACGTGCCATGTAATGAGAACACTGGAGCCGATGCATTAGCCACACTAGCTTTAAACGTGCCACCACATTTATTTGCCACCTAACCTACCTTAATGATGGGATGTATAGACCCTATCATTCAAGTGGCACAAATCTCTTCTTTAAGAACGAGGGGAATACCAAAATGGTACGATAACATTAAAACCTACCTTCTACATGGCGAACCACCACACGAGTTAACACCTGCACAAAAAGACGTAGTCTGCAAGTGTGCAAGGCAATATGTCATCATTGGAGCCAGTACTCTATGTAGGCACTCTTTTGATGGCATATTGATAACCTGCGTTAATAGTGACCAAGCACAAAATATAGTTAGCAAAGTCTATGAGGGCCTATGTGGAGGACACATAGCTCCGTGAGCCATGGCTGCTAAAATCAGACGCATAGGGTATTATTGGCCATACATGGAAAGAGACTGCCTTACCAAGGTTAAGACATGTGATACATGCCAAAGTTACAGAAATTTAATACACGTGTCACCAACTAAAATGCATACCACACAGATCACTTGGCCATTCCAACAATGGGGACTAGACATCATAGGCCCATCACGCCTAAGTCTTCCGTAGGACATAGCTTCATTATCATCTCCACCAAGTACGTCACGAAGTGGGTCAAGGCTATTTCCCTACAAAATATTACATCTGAACAGGTTTGCCATTTTATCTTGGACAATATAGTAACTAGGTTTGGGCTTCCCATGACTATCATGACTGACAATGGTCCACAATTTAGCAGTTTCGAAACCAAATCTTTCTGTAGTAACCTTGGTATCAAGCAGTCTTTTTCCTCATCCTATTACCCACAAGCAAATGGTCAAGTAGATGCAACAAACAAGGTGGTCATCAAGTTACTGAAGAAGATGCTCAGTAGCAACAAAAAATGATGGCATGAAAAAGTCCTCTATGTGCTATGGGCCTATCGTATGACATGCAGAACAGTTATCGATAGGACACCCTATAGCCTAGTTTATGGATCTGAAGTGGTGTTGCCTCTAGAACTATAGGTTCCCTCATTGTGGATGGTCCTCTCCACGGTTATAAATGAGACTCAGCATAATGAGTCTAGGATCGTGGATTTAGACTCAGTGGAGGAGAAATGCATTCAGACACTTGATAACATTGAAAGATATCAAGAAAGGTAGAAATAGAAGCATCGTCGCAACCTGCATCAATGACCGATCAAGAAAGGAGACTTGGTTCTTAAGGCCATTCGTGAACCAGTGAGAAAATTCTCGGTAAGCTAGGAAGGCCCTTTCCTGATTGTCAATGCATACAAAAATGGAGCATTTAGGTTAGCAGATATCAACGGCAACGAACTCCCAAATCTAATGGATCATATGTACCTAAAGAAGTACCACACCTAGATGTCAGCTCTACTCAAATGCAAGGTAACAAATGTCCACTATGACGTAAAATTGGCAGTGTTGTACATGTCTGCTACGACGTAAAACTGGCATTCCTTGCATGCGTCTGCCACGATGCTAAATTGGCAAAGTTTTTGACCATCCGCCATGATGTGAAACTGGTAAGGTAAGCATCCGTCTGTTGAGATGCTAAAATAGCACATACTTGTCCCTGGATCACGACACAAAACTAACACCCATAGCGCAGTCTGCTGGGACCATAAACTAGCTCTTCTACTGTCCGCTACAACGTAAAACTAGCACGCTTCAGTTTGCCCAGACTTTAAACTAGGACCACAGTCTGCTGAGACTTAAAATTAGCAACAATGGTCCACCAGTACCTAGAACTAGAATATACCAATAGATAGTCCATGAAGTAAGCGAGCATGATCATTCTTGCACGGCATCCCTACTAGATGGAATGGGTAGGGCATTGGAACATACACAATGCCACTACCCTACTGGCATCCTACTGATTCCTCAGATATGCCGAAAGGGATACTACTAACCCCTTAGAGATGTCGCTACAACAGCCACTCTGTAGTTGCAACTCTTGGGGTCAACTTCACCACTTGGGACCCCAAGGAAACTATGGTCATCCATGGCCTTGGTAGCCTCCAACCATCGCCGCTACCAGACTCTGGCTTAGCAAATTCATTTGACCGGTTCTTTGCCTAGTCGATTGGGTAAGATGAGTCTAGCTATTGATGGTAAATTCCTAAACCATGGCATCAACAAAGGGACCCTTTCTTCTTGCTACGGTCCCTACTCGGTGGCCTGCGCTCTCCTTTTCGCTTCAGGTGACACTTGTTTCAACAGCCTTTCTAGTAATTAGGACGATTGCTTTTTCTTTCTATTCTCTGTTATGTTTTGCAAGTTACTTGCTACGATAGCGTTGTTCAAGAATGCACTCACCTAGAGGCAAAGCATCATGGTGTTCTAAGGTGGCTGCTCAGACTAGCCTGAATACTTGGGAGTGCAGACCCTTCCTTTCCCCTCCATCAAACAAATTATCTCACTTTCTCCTTCCTGAATCCCTACAACTACCTTTACCCTTCCTTCCTGATTGTACAGAATGTGAGTGTACAGGCACTCTTTTGTACATGATAATCATCCATGAATTGGCGTAACGCAACTCACCTTATGGAAAGCATCCTTTTCAAAAAAAATGGGCATAGCTAGGTAAAATGGATGTAACACAACTCATCAAGGCCACACGGGCATGACACAACTCGTCCATGCAAGCCCTGTATATGTAGTATAGCAGCGTAACCTCTTGAGAAAACACCCGTGAGAAGATGCCTAATGACATGTTTACGACAGTTTCCTGTTCACATGCTTGAGTCTTCCTTAATCCTCCCCCCTCTTACTTCTTTAAGATCCCTCCTATACTTCTTATGCCTCCCACCTTCACATTTCCAGGTTTGACAGAGTGACATTTGAGCAGTGGCTAACGATGGTGTTGGTGTCTTTACCTCTATGGTGTTTCATATTCTTTGTCAACGTCTTTTGGGCAAGCCCTCTAAATGTCAACAAAGAGGGACCATTGAAAAACTGTGAAATTTCAAGACCTCAATGATTCAACAAAGTCTCGAAGTATATGTAAAGGATTTCCACAAGTGGCACATTTCAAATAGTCTTCATTCAACTTAAGGCCTGTTATGCTACACTAACGCAGTGCAATGTAATAGACTCCAGAAAGATTGAATAGAAACAAGGGATGCATAGCAACAACACTTCAATTTTGCAAGTTTGGTGTGTTACGCCGAGTTACGCTATGCAGTGTAATGTAGCATAACGCAGTGTAATGCAAGTAGATAATTGATTTAATTGCAACAATGGAGATAGCAAAATTCAAGCATTGGCAGTTCTTATGCCACGATATGCTCTCTAGCGTATTACAGTGTAACCGCAGGATAGTTTGTTACCAAAGCTCCAGCAAGGGTAGATTATGACACACTATGCTTCAAAGTGTAACGTAGCATAGCGCCACAAGCTTCAACCACAAACGCACCAAGTCAATGGCATTTTGTAGGTTCAGGACACGCATAATCTAAACTACATTTTTCTCCTAACCCTAACCTTATAAATACTCTAATTGACAACAATCAAAGGGTTGGCAAATTTTCTCGGGGAGCAATCTTCTTTCGTTGGCAATTGTTGACAATTTTTGGCGAAGATTGGCAAGAGAACAAGAGAGGATCGAAAATCGAAAGAATGTAGAAGGTGACCGATAAGAGCTTTTGACGAGAAACTTCTAGTTAGTGGACATTCTACTTTAGGTCTGACTCCCTTGTACCCAGATTAGCTAGAACAAGGTAGATCGGCCTTTGCTTATTTTATCTCTGAATAGCTTTCCTATTCTTGGCATGTCCTTCGTCTAAATTGAAGTCTTCCTGCAATCATTGTATTCAACATATTTTTTTACAAGCTAAATCACAGATCTTGGGATTGCACATTCTCTAAATCCAATTTATTGCATCCTATCTACATAGATTTTGCAATTGCTTAGAATTTTTTACATCATTCTCGTTACCTTTGAGATTACTGATATCATATCTCCTCATCAAAATCATCATCTTGTAATATGGTTATTACAAACTTTACTAATTAAGTAAGTCCCTGTCTGAATGACAAGATTTTTTAGGGTACCTCGGATTCATTTCCTTCAACACGGCCCTCACATAGATCTGGGGTTTGAACTGTGTACATGGAACTTCGCTCAGTATTTCCAGCGACCGACGTTTTCCATCATTACAAGAACAAGCTCCATTGATTACATACTGGATAGCTATGGGATTATTAACTGATGAGAATGGATTCATGCCACAGTGTGGAATCAAAAAAAAATTGAGACACAACACAAAGAAGGCAAAAGAAAATCCTATAGCTACAAAATTGGGTGAAACTCATGTTGTTCTTGGTGGTGGTGGCTCCTCCATGGGTGCATTTCTCTTGTCCAATTCTCTAGATCTTGGGATTTGATGGCATTGAAGTATGGCCTGGAGTTTCTCCTCTTTAGTTTAGGGATCCTGTATCGTCCATGCTAATGTTTCGATATTTGATGGAGTCGGCACCTCCCATGGGTAGGGTAGTTGTGAAAACATTTATGTGCCTTGACATACCAAGCCACAACCACCCATTGTTCCTCCTTGTAGGCTCTGGCTTTGTCTCTATATTCTTGAAAAACTGTGAGCCATCAAGCCAAGTCTGTTGCAACACCTTTTTACCCCTGGTAGCTTTCTTTAACCACCTCGAGTTTAGAAATTTCAACCTCCAATTTTTGCAATATTTTCTTGCATACTACAAATTCTATTTCATATTTGATGTAGGTGGTGGCTACCTATTGCTTGAGCTCTATTCTTAGGCACCCTACTGTCAACATGGCAAGGTTGGCATACCACAGATTTGCAAACTCCATGTATTCTGGAAGGTTCTAGATCTGCAGGTCCTATCTCTTAACCTCCACCTGGTGGGTAAACCCATATCTATCAAATATGGCCCGTCAATCAGTGTGTTGAGCACTAAGAGCATTGATGTGGTACTTGGCCATATGAATCTCCTTCTCAATGATTTGCTTATACATCTCCACCTAGTCACAGAAATGCTCCTTCAATTTCTCATGGCCTTTAGCCTCATTCTACTATGTGCTTATTTCAATGGTTGTCTTCTAACAGATGGCATGTACCTCCTCCATCGAGAGGGTTCGATTTTCCCTGGCTAAACAATTCATATCCTGGTTGACCCTAATTAGTTATTCTTACAACTATTGAAAATGTTTTTCAAGAACATTCTTTTGTTTCTCCATAGAGGTCTACCGAAGGTTGTCAGCAACAAGTTGTTTATTTTCCTCTTGTAAGGCTTTAAGTGCCTTGGTGTACGCATAATTTTGCACCTGTGCTATAGGGGCATCCCAAATAGCCTTCTCTTTTGCATCCCCCACCCTTTTATTCTCTACCACCAGTTTGGTAAGTTGCTCAGTTCTAAAAGTCTCTAGCTAGTCTATGGAAACGAATTGAGAGGGATCTCGCTATGCTACTCATAGGGTCAAGAGCCTTTCTTGTAATCTTTGCACTTCTGCTTCAACATGCTCAGCCCTCATCTCTATCAAGACTAGCTTCCCTCTGGTGAAAGTGAGGTCTGATTGTATTGTAGTAACATCTTATGGGATGTCAAATAAGGACATCATTACCTATCCTATTTATAGTAATCGATCAAGTACATCCTCATGTTCTGTAGAAGTCATTGAGGTACCGGCCAGAGTTTGAGCTTCCCGTGCTCCTGTAAGATCTACTGGTGGCACAACAAACACATTAAATAATTCTTTAATATGGTCTATGATCACTTCTGTGGCTCCTACTGCATCCTCGTGCTACATGACCACCATCGTGGCCCCTTCACCCATTTCTAACTACACTTGAAAGGACACGGTGTTCCCTAAGATCTGTTATGACCAAGTGCTCTCTCCTCCCCCTGTATGAATGGACACTCCACCCCTTGTGTGATCCAAAGAAACCATGGGTTGTATGGCATCATCGATGATGCCAAAGAGATTTTCATCATCATGACTTCCCCAACTGACCATCTCAGTGATGGACCTGAGATGGTTCATTGAAGGTCTGTAATCTTACAGTAGTGGCGGTGGTTGATCCTGTTAGCCCATGCTAGGCCCTGCTTCTTGTTGTTGGTTGGGTCCCATGCTTGAAAGTTGGCTAGGTCTTGCAAGTTGAGTTGCAGTTGGCCCTTTCGTATGTTCTTTTTCTTGTTCTAGCCCTAACATCTTACTAGTGATTTTCCTTACAGCTTGTGGCTTTAGCAATTTGGCATATGAAGCATTCTGGGCTTTTTGAAGGATATCATTGGTGTATCTTCTGATACCAACACATCTTCATAGCTTCCTAATAAGAAAAGGGAAGGGAAACGCAAGCTTCCTCTCTTCCGTTCTTCAAACTGCCTCGGGATCTCCATAAAATATAGATGAGGCAGGTTAGCATTAGCCATTCCCATTAACACTGCACATCCTCTTTCCGCATATGTTGAAATTATTTTTAAGCCTTTTGTAGGGAAGAGGTGATAAGTCCCTATTTTGAAATAAATCCTCTCTTCTGTCATCAACTCCCTAAACATCTTATCTTCCTTGTCATATGTCCTTTCCAACCAAACTCGTCGAGCATTAGGGTCTGAGTGGGTACACAACTAAGCAACCTTTGGCCCTGTATTCGGGAGCTTTAATACTTTTAAAATGGCCTGAACATAGAAGTCAATAGTCACACCACAAATGTTAATTGTGGTGCCTTTTTCTTTGTTATGCCAAACTTGGTATGTTTCCCCTAAGTACCAGGCACCACTTTCTGAGAGGATAGGCCATAACGGGAACCCTTTGAAGTGATCCCTAATGGCCTTCGGAGCAAATTCTGCAAAAGATCCAAAGTTTAATTCCACAATCATTGTAGTGAATATGGACCTTTCATGGATGGCCTGAACACAATCCTAGGGCAATGTGAGATGTTGTCCCTATTCAGACGCTGCTGCAGCTCCTCCTTCTACCTTTCTTGATTGTACAATAGCAAGGTCCTCTTGGTGGATACTAAATGATTGTTCCTCCTAATCTACATGCTATCTAGTAGGAACTTTTCCTTCACCTCTCCTAGGTCATTTGATCCCACCTTGAGCAGGACCTTCTTGTTGTCCACATTTCAGGGCCATCTACAATCACATGGGGCCAATCATTAGTAAGGTTGTTACCAAAGTTAGGTTATACCTTACTGCTTACTTTAATGGATTTGCTTTATCTCTGTGTGATCTTAATTAAAATGTTCCCGAAATATGGTTAGGTGGTTTCCAAATCTAGTTTCCCAGTATAACTAACGAGATGAAATTGTTTTTGGCACATTTATCCTTAATTTTATAACTAATTACCCTTGATAATGTCCTTTGGCCGATGAAGAATTTCAAAAAAGTTACATGCTATTAGATGCATGCACCCTCCCACACAACTAAGTTGAACACTTTGGGTTCAAGTAGGTTCAAACGGAATGAAAATCGGAGGACCAGCAAGCGAGGTATGGATATGAAAGCAAGGGACATGCAATCACAAGTTGTAGAGAGAAATTTGAAAGACTTCCCCCACATGAATAATTGAAAACGATGTTAAGTAGTGAAGGGGGTCACGTATATATATATTTTTGAGATACGATATTGCGTACGTGATATCGCGGACACTATATCGTGTCAGCTACAATATCGCATACGCGATATCATAGACTATCGATGTTAGGGCACTTATGTAATATACCGTATTTTTAATATTTTTCTGAAATTAATGATGTAAAATAAGGACATCCGAATGAGTGTTGAAGGGTTCCAAGGCAATTCAACTAGTTCTGAAGGCATGAAAATTATGATGGTATGGAATTTACTAATAAGGACCTTGGGTGATAAGCGAGAGAAAAAGGCTATGCAATGGTTCATAGGAATGTTTGTATTGAAGAGGTAGTAATAAGGGAAAGAATATCATTAAAAATACACTAAGGGTAATAGAGGGTGTGTGGAAGATATGTTATGAGTGCAAATTACAAAAATCATGCAAGTGGGTCCTCCCCAAAGCAGGTTTCAACCTATAATGCCCTTGCATAATCACACCTTAAAATGTCCATAGGCACTAGAAGGGTTAAATGTAATCCACATTGGTTCCACAAAAAACACACACATGTAAGTACCGTTGGAATGAGGTAAGAATTCTATGCTATACGAGACATGAGCTACAATTACATGAACAACGAGATGTGATAGACTATAGAAGGGGTTGTAGAGATTAGGATATGAGGTAAATGACCTAAGGCACAATGAATCCTAAGTGTAAAGCATGATTAATGTGTCATTAATCCATCAATCCAAGATCAAGACCAAGTCCATTCCTCTAATCAGTGACTCGCATTATGTCATCCCATAATGAGTGACTGTGAGAGTACCATAACAAAAAGGTGTACGATCACTTGGCATTTTGTTCAAGGGAGGAGTGATTTTTGCTTTGTGGCACTTCCTTTGTTTTTTGTTTTGTTATTGTTGTTTTTTTTATTGCTAAACCTAGAGAAGCCTCCAACCTTTAGGCATGGATGCATGTCTTTCTAGTGGAACCCCCTAGAACAGCATTGGATTTTTGAGTGCCTTCTGATTACTCTTACTCCCATTTTGTGTTAGATCTACAAGGATCTTAGTACAACCATGTTGCATGATAACTCTCACAGACATCACCAAAGAGAATCTGCAAGTCTCCTTGATGTCACATCTTAATCATTCCCTCTTGACCCATCCTTCTTCATTCCAGGTACAATGAACATCAAATTAATTTTAAGTTGTAAGAATGTCAAGATTATCACTGTACCCTCGAATAGAACCTCTTATTTGTAGAATGGATGAGTGGGTGTAATGGGCTCACTGTCCAAATAATTGATCATTCAAGACTTAATAACATAGAACACACCTCAACCAATGAGCCACATGAGTGTTTTATTCATAGATGAGATTACTTATTTAAAGATGAAAATAAAAGAAGATGAAAAGATAGAACAAGAAGTTGAAAAATGAAAAAAAAAATTAGAAAACAAAAAATTATAAAATTAAAGAAAATGAGGAATATTTATTAATCCTGCTTGTTATTAGAATGGGGAATATCTTCCATAACTAAACGGTTGAGCCTGGAAAGGATTAATAAATGAAAGATGAGGATCCTTGCATGTTGGAAATATTGAAACTTGATCATACTTACCCCATTGGGCTTCACACACCTAATTATAGTAAGCGTAGTGGGGCAATTTATAAGATGTGGTTCCCGGGTAACAAGTTGATCCACTATGATACTTGAGATTGTAAGATGGTATGCAAGGATCGAGATGTCACTTTCCATGGCCATATTCATTGGGTCATATGGTTGTTGGAGTGTTAATTAGTGTTCTTGATGAAGTGACATAAGGTGTTGGGTTTGAAGGGAAGGATGCACCACAGTGTTGAACTTTTGCTAAGTTGAAGAATGAAGTGGCCTTGGAACTGTGTTGTCCCTTCCTACAGTCATGTCTAAAGAAGGGACACCTTTGATGTTTAGGAGGTCTCTCACTGCTGTTGGCAATAGTAGCACAAATAATGTTCATGGGTTGTTGTTGTGGTGCAGACGCTTCAGGAACAATTGGTGGCGATGTAGAAGGAGGGAAAGGATGAGAATGTTGAAATTTAAGAGAAGTGTAAGGTACACAAGGTGGTGGTTTTTTTGAGGACATGGGTTGATAGTATAGAGGAGAATCATAATGCAGCAAGATAGAATATGTTGACCCAGTTAGGGAAATAGGATGTTAAACTATATAAGCATTTAGATTCGGATGATATGAAGGGTGTCTCCAGTTTAGGGCTGGCTTCCCCCACAACTAGGATTGTTGCCACTGTGATCAAACATAGTATATCTATATGAACTCTAGGTGTAACGTGCTTCCCCAATGCTCATATAAATGTAACAAGCTTAGGCATTGGCCCTTGGGGTGATTGTACAGGAAAATGTCACATTCATACGTATGATTGGTAGTTGAGCTCTTGTTTTCTTCATCCCTTCTTTCTGATTGTCTAATGACATTTTGTCCTGCTTCTCAGGTTGTCAAAACTCTATCTCTAATATTATTGATATATTCCCCACACTTTTTATGCATCCATTCTAGCATCTTATTGATCTTTTCCTCAATTTCTTTTAATGATTTTTGTACTAGAAAAGATGGTTCTTCCTCCTTGAGATAGGTTGATTTCTCCTTTTTGTGATTATGGACCTCTATTAAGTTGAGATTTTGGTCATGTTGATGTTTTTTGAACACTCTCCCATCTAGCCATTTCTCCTTCATCTTTTTCTATTTACTTAATAAGCTCTATTCCCACCTATACTAGTATTAGCTTTGTCACGTATGGTTTAGTCCTGAGTGAGGTGTATGATGTGTTTCTACACTAATGCTACTCCTAGGTATGATGGGAAATAATATTAACTAAGCTAGGAGAGAGAGTGTGTGTGAGAGAAAATATAAACTAGCCTAAGTGTGATGAGTATCCGTTCCTTAATCATCCATACACATCTTGGACCTCATGCACAACTACCCCTAGAATTACCAAGCGCATGGCCAAAGTACGCTACTGGGTTACCAAGTAGTCACACTTAAATGCTCGTGATTCAGTTGTACTCATTCCACGTTACTAGGAGATAGTGGTAGAGAGATATTAACTAAGAAAGCAATAAATAACAATAATAATTAAATCATTAAGCTAAGTGGATGTTGCAATGATGAATTAATCTCAATCTTTATTGCCAGTCATGTGCATGTCCAAGTACATCACACTCGAATAAGGATGTCATACAATTACAATCATCACATTGCAAGCATGCACTAGGAGAAAAGGGTTGAGAAGAAAAAATGATGTACTAAAAACTATTGAAAACTTAAACTTCAAAAAACTCCCTACTAAATTTGCCTACCTCCTATTTATAAATGAGGATGCAAGCTACGATATTGTATACGCAATATCACATCTAGGCTGTGATATCATGTACGTGATATCATGGGTGCAATATCACAGCCAAAAAATTCATGACTCATCATGGTGGATAGGTTCTCCAAGATGACACACTTCATTTGATGTAAAAAGGTGAGTGATGATTCTCATATTACAAATATTATTAGTGGGATAAACTCCAAGTTTACTAGTCATTTTTGGATATCCCTTTGGAAAATTTTATGAATAAAATTAAAATATTCTAGTGCATATCATCCATAATCTGATGGCCAAACCAAAATGGTGAATAAATCTTTGCTAAATATTTTGAGGTGTTTATGTGATGGATAGCCTAATTAGTAGGAAATTTTATTGTGTCATGCTAAATTTTCTTAGAATAATAATTTTCATGTTACTATTGGTAAAAGACCAATTGAGATGAATTATGATTTTTGTTCAATTGAGTGCTAATTTGAGGGAGAAGCTTAACTAAGTACTAATTTTGTGCAAGAGATGAGGAATCTTCATGTGCAAGTAAAGGAAAATATTGAGAAGAGGCTAAAGAGGAAGTCCTCAAGAGTAATGAGGGTAAGTGGAAGCCTAAATTTAATGTTCTTAATCTAGTTTGGATGCACTTGAAGAAGAAGAGATTGAGAAATATCAACTTCTCCAAGTTAAAAGCCAAGAGGATGGATCCTTTCATAATACAGACTAAAACTAATGATAACATTTTTGATATTGACTTACCAAATGAAGTTGATATGTCTTTTGTATTTAATGTTGTATATTTTATGCATTACCATGGACTACTTGATGATAAAGCCATAAAAAGAAACATCAATGAATTGGAGTAGGCTATTGACAAGTCTAAACATTTAATAGAGATGAAGACAATCATACACAAGGGAAGAGAAGCTTTAAGCACTCATGGAGTGAAGAGCCATGAGTACTTGATCCATTGGAAGGATTAATCCATGGATGATGTTGTTTGAATCCATGAGACCAAACTTCTTAAGTGGGGAATCACTTTTCTTCTTTCTTCCTTGTTTACATGAGTTCAGTTTTTGAACGCTAGGAGAGCTAGTGTAGAAAAACCTATTCTAATTCCCTTTTTCATCCCTATAGGTGGTTTTTGTAGGTTTTGGATGCTATGAAGATGCCTTTTCTAGGAACTAGGAGAAGATAGGAGATGTTCCAAACAACATCTCAACCGAGAGCTAGCTTGTGATAGGAGATGTCCCACAAGTGGAGGGGACATCTCAACTAATGGGGAGATGTGTCATGCTACTTAGAGACATCTTAGGGAAGATGTGTCATCGTGCTTAGAGACATCTCAGGGGAGATGTCACAACTTATAAGATACATCTCAAGGGAGACATTTGGACTCTATCACACAACTAGGAGACATATCGTCCAAATGTTGGGTTTGTAGGAAGATGTCTATCCAAGCCTAGAAACAACCTATATGGCCAAGGAAACTTCTAAGTTGGAAATTCCAAATTAGAAAATAGCTAAGATAATATGAAAAAAGATAGAAATAGCTAGGAATCTTAAAGTTCAGCTAGAGAAAATGGTTTCTATCACTATTGTCTTAGGTTTGTGATCAATATTATTATTGTCTCATGTTTTTAACAAGAGAGTTGATTAAAGATTGTCATAAGAGCACATGGGTAAGAGTGCATGAGTGTGTAACTCTAAGGTCAATTGGATGTCTATTTAGCCTTGTGTATCTTGTATGAATTTTGTGGTTTGATCTTAGTCCTATGTTTGTGAGAGAGATTTCATTTAGTTATGTCATGAATTGAGAACAATCATTGTATGGTTTTAGAGCATCATGCTCTATTATACCATTGAGTGTCTGTGAGTCAGTTATGTTGTTGTGGATTGTGGAACTACTAATTTATGATCTTCTATATATTAATTGAAAATAGTTAGTTTATTTGTTTTCTAGAAAATTTGATTATTCTCATAATATCTAGATTTTGTAGGGAATATCAGGAATTTAAAACAAACAAACTGACCTTACTCCAACATGAAACTTAATTAATTATCTATTAAACCACATTCAAGAATTATCAAAGAAAAATTCTAACATTTAAAATTCTATATTAACTCATTGATTGACTATACCCATAAATAATCAACCATCCTAAATCATTTATCTTGATAGAATTTAAGTAATAATACAACATAATAGTAGTAATAGTAAGAAACATGGGCAATGATAGTGTTGAAGAAGGTTTTGGAATGGGTAACATTAGGGTGCCAAATTTGGTTTATTTTGGAGTAGCAGCATAATCAACCCTTATGGGTGGTATCCCTACTACAAAGACGTTGTAGTATTTCACATTTCTAGAGGTACTATGTGATAGAATCTGATTTAAGATGAAGGATACATCTTTGGTCAATGGCATTGATTTTGAAGCTTTTGAGAGCCTTTGTGGATTGAGGGTTTGCATCTCCCAAAAGATTCACATAATATTAATAAATAGGATCCAACAAGATCTGATTATATCCTTTAATGATAAGGTTTATCTAATTACAAACATGCAAAACTAGGTGGGGAAGGCATGAAAATGTATGTTAGACCAAGTTCTCTTTGAAGTAATATCATGATTTTTATTCTTATGTGGGAGGTTGGCACAGTATTTGTAACAGCTCCTTAGCTTTAAAAGTTAGAAATATTATCATGAAAATGGAGAAGTGGTTTCTAAACTTACTTCCATCATAATTGAAGATCAAC
>MNCI01001661.1:338829-350378 GCA_015680685.1 Gnetum montanum | reverse complement strand
GTGAGAGAGAATCTAAACTAGCTTGAGTGCGATGAGCATCCGTTCCTTAATCATCCATACACATCTTGGACCTTGTGCATGAGTACCACTAGGATTACCAAGCGCATGGCCTAGGTATGTTACTGGGTTACCAAGTAGTCACACTTAAATGGTCATGATTAAGTCGTACTCATTCTGCATTACTAGGAGATAAGGGTAGAGAGATATTAACTAAGAAAGCAATAAATAACAATAAAAATTAAATAATTAAAATAAGTGGATGTTGCAATGATGAAGTAATATTGATCTTTATTGTCGGTCATGTGTGTGTCCAAGTACGTCACACTCAAATAAGGATGCCATACAATTATAATCACCACATTGTGGGCATGCACTGGAAGAATAGTGTTGAGAGGAAAACTAACAAAAAGTCTCTACAAAACTACTAATCATAAACTTAAAAACATAAAAAAACTACGTACTAGATCTTCCTACCTCTTATTTATAGATGGGGAGACAGGCTACGATATCGCATACACGATATCATGGGTACGATATTGTAGCCAACAATTCATGACTCATCATACCTCCATGATTGAATGAAAACTCGTCCTCGAGTTAAAGTGAGAACAAGCTCCATTGATTACACAGTGGATAGGTATGGGATTATTGATTGATGAGAATGGGTTCATGCCATAGTGTGAAATTAGAACAAAATTGAGACACAACATGGAGAATGGGTGGCTACAATCAAAATCAGAAGAAAATCCTATAGCTAAAAAATTGGTGGAACTCATGTAGTTCCCGGTGGTGGTGGCTTCTCCATGGCTGCATTTCCCTTGTCTTGTGCTCCAGGTCTTGGGATTTGATGGTGTTGAAGTATGGCCTAGAGTTTCTCCTCTTTAGTTTGGGGATCCTATACCATCCATGCTAATGTTTTGATGTTTGATGGAGTCGGCACCCTCCATGGGCACCGTAGTTGCAGAAACATTTTATTTTCTTTGACATACTAGGCTGCAAACACTCGCCGTTCCTCCTCGTAAGCTCTAGCTTTGTCTTTGTATTCTTGAAAATCTACAAGCTGTCAAGCCAAGTCTACTGCGCCATCTTTTTGCTCCTAGTAGTTTGCTTTAACCACCTTGAGTTTAGAATTTGCAACCTCTAATTTTTGCAACAATTTCTTGTGTTTTGCAAATTCTGTTTCATATTTGACATAGGTGGTGGCTACCTATTGCTCGAGCTCTGTTCTTGGGTGCCTTGTTGTTAACATGGTAAGGTTGGCATACTGTAGGTTTGCCAACTCCATGTAGTCTATAAGGTCTTGGATCTGTAGGTCTTGGTTCTTATCTTCCTCCTTGTGGAAAAATGCGTATGTGTCCAATATGGCCCGCCAATCAATGTGTTGAGAACTAAAAGCATTGATGTGGGCCTTGGCCATATGGATCTCCTTCTTGATGATCTGTTTATACATCCCCACCTGATCCTAGAAATGCTCCTTTAGCTTCTCATGTTATTTAGCCTCATTCTGCCACGTGCTTATTTCAATAGCTATCTTCTGACGAATGGCTCATACCTCCTCCATCACGAGGGTTCGATTTTCTCTAGCTAAACGGTTCATATCTTGGTTGACCCTGACTAGTTATTCTTGCAACTATTGAAAATGTTCTTCGAGAACATTCTTTTGTTTCTCCACAAAGGTCAACCGAAGGTTGTCAGCAACAAGTTGTTTGTTTTCTTCTTGTAAGGCTTCGAGTGCCTTAGTATGCGCGTAAGTTTGCACTTGTGTCATAGAGGCATCCCAAACATCCTTCTCTTTTTCTTCAGCCATATTCTTATTCTTTGTTAATAATTTGGTAAGTTGCTTAGTTTTAAAAGTGTCCAGCTGGTCTGTAGGAACGAATTGCAAAGGATCGCACTGTTCTGCTTGCAGGGTCACAATCCTTTCTTGCAATATTTGCACCTATACTTCAACGTTCTTGGCCCTCATCTCTGCAAGAATAGCTTCCCTTTGGTGGAAATGAGGTTTGATTGGATTGCTATAACATCATGTGGGATGTCAAACAAGGAAGTCATCACCTGTCCTATTTGTAGCAATTGATTAAGTACATCCTCATGTTCCGCAGGAGTCATTGAGGTTCCGACTAGAGTTTGAGCATCTCGTGCTCCTGTATGATCTGCTGGTGGTGCAATAGGTACATTAAATGATTCTTTAATATAATCTGCAACCACTTCTGTGGCTTCTGCTGCATCCTGGTGCTACATGACCACCACCGTGGCCCCTTCACCAGTTTATAATTGCACTTTAAAGGATGCAGCATTCCCTGAGATCTGTTGTGACCAAGTGCTCTCCTCTCCCCTTATATGGATGGACACTTTACCCCTCGCATGATCCAAAGAAACTGTGGGTTGTACGACATCATCAATGATGTGGAAGAGATTTGTGTCATCACGACTTCCCCAACTTACCATCTCAGCGATGGCGTTGAGATGGCGCATCAACGGTTTGTAATCTTACAGTTGTAGTGGCGGTTGATCTTGTTGTCCTATTCTAGGCCCTACTTCTTGTTTTTTGCAGGGTCCTGTGCTTGGAAGTTGGTTGGGTCCTGCAAGTTGAGTTGTAGTTGGCCCTATTGTCTGTTCTTTTTCTTGTTTCAGCCCCAACATCTCACCAGTGATTTTCCTTGCGGCTAGTGGCTTTAGCAGTTCAACGTATGAAGCATTTTGGGCTTTTCGGAGGACATCATTGGTGTATCCTCTAATACCAGCATGTCTACATAGCTTCCTGAGAAGACAAGGGAAGGGCAACGCAAGCTTCCCTGTCTTCCATTTTTCAAACCGCCTTAGGATCTCCATAAAATATAGATGAGGTAGGTTAGCATTAACCTTTCCCATCAACATTGCACATCCTCTTGCCACGTATGTTGAAATTATTTTTAAGCCTTTTGTGGGGAATATGTGATAAGTCCCTATCTTAAAATAGATCCTTTCTTTTGTTGTCAACTCTCCAAACGTCTTATCTTCTTTACCATACATCCTTCCTAACCAAACTTGTCATGCATCAGGGTTTGAGTGGATAGAAAACTAAGCGACCTTTGGCCCTATATGAAAAAGGTTTAATACTTCTGAAATGGCCTAAATAGAGAAATCAATAGTCACACTGCCAATGTTAACTGTGGTGCCTTGTTCTTTGTTGTGCTAGAATTGGTACGTTTTCCTTAAGTACCAGGCACCACTTTTAGAGAGGATAGGCTATAATGGGGACCCTTTTAGGTGATCCCTAACAGTCTCTGGAGAAAATTCTATGAAAGACCCAAATTTTAATTCCACAATCACCGTAATGAATATGGACCTTTCATGGATGGCCTGAACACAATCCTGGGGCAACATGAGATGTTGTTCATGTTCAGATGCTATAGCAACTCCTCCTTCTGCTTGCCTTGATTTTATAGTAGTAGGGTCCTCTTGATGGATACTAAATGATTGTTCCTCCTGCTCTGCATGCTATTTGGAAGGAACTTGTCCTTTGCCTCTCCTGGGTCATTTGATCCCACCTTGAGTAGGACCTTCCTGTTGTCCACGTTTTGGGGTCATCTGCAATCACATGGGGTCAATCGTTAGTAAGGTTATTTCCCAAGTTAGGTTATACCTTACTGCTTGCCTTAATGGAATTTATTTATCTCTGTGTGATGTTAATTAAAATGTCCCTGAAAGATTATAATATTGAGTCCTCTTTGCTTAGGTGGTTTTCAAATCTAGTTTCCCAACATAGCTAAGGAGATGAAATTGTTTTTTGACACATTTATCCTTAATTTTATAACTACTTACCCTTGATAATGTCCTTCGGGTGATGAAAAATTTAAAAAATGTTATGCGCTATTCAGCGTGTGCCCCTCCCCCATGACTGAGCTAAACACTCCAGGTTAAAGTAGGTTCAAACGGGATGAAAATCGAACCAGCGAGCAAGTTATGGATATGAAAGCAAGGGATGCGCAATCGTAAGTCGTAGAGAGAAATTTGAAAGAATTCCCCCATGTGAACAATTGAAAATGATGGTAAGTAGTGCAAGGGATCATGTATATATAGTATTTTGGGATGCGATATCGCGTACATGATATTGCGTAAGCGATATTGTGGCCTATCGATGCTAAGGCACTATGGAATATACCAAATTTTTAAATATTTTTCTAAAGTTAACAAGGTAAACTAAGGACATGTGGATGAGTGTTAAATGGTTTCAGGGTAATTTAACTAGTTTTGAAGGCACAAATAATTATGATGGTGTGGAATTTATCAATAAGGGCCTCGGGTGGTAAGGGAGAGAAAAAGGTGATGTGATGGTTCATAGGAACGTTTGAATCAAAGGGATAGTAATAAGGGAAAGAATATCACTGAAAATACATCAAGGGTAATAGATGGTGTGTGGAAGATGTGTTATGAGTGCAAATTACAAAAATCATGTAAGTGGGTCCTCCCCAAAGTAGGTTCCAACCTATAATGCCCTTGCATAACCACACTTAAACCAAGTGTCCATGGACACTAGTAGGGTTAAATGTAATCCACACTGGTTCCACAAAACACACACATGTAAGTATCACCGGAATGAGGTACGAATTCTACACTATATGAGACACGAGTTACAATTACATGAACAATGAGATGAGACGGACTATAGACAGGATTGTAGAGATTGGGACATGACGTAACCGGCCCAGGGCATAATGAATCTTGCATGTAAAGCATGATTAATGTGTCATTAACCTATTGTTCCAAGATCAGGACCAAGTCCATTTCTTTGATCAGTAACACTGCATTATTTCATCCCATGATGAGTGACTATGAGAGTACCAGAACAACAAGGCATACGATCACTTGGCATTTTGTTCAAGGGAGGAGTGATTTTTACTTTGTGGTACTTTCTTTGTTGTTGTTTTGTTTTGTTTTTTGTTTTTTTTTTGTTTGTTTTTTTTTCAAGTGCTGAATCTAGAGAAGCCGTTGACCTTTAGGCATGGGTGCATGTCTTTCTTGTGGGACCCCTTAGAACAAAATTGGATTTTTGAGTGTCTTTTGATTACTATTACTCCCATTTTGCATTAGATCTACAAGGATCGTAGTACAACCACATTGCGTGATAACTCTCACAGTTGTCACCAAAAAGAAACTGCAAGTCCCCTTGATGTCACACCCTAATCATTTCCTCTTGATCCATATTTCTTCATTCTAGGTACAATGAACACAAAATTAATTTTAAGTTTCAAGAATGTCAAGAATATCACTGTACCCTTGAACAAAACCTCTTATTTGTAGAATGGATGAGTGGGTGTAATGGGCTCATTGTCCAAATAATTGATCACTTGAGACTTGATAACATAGAACACCCCTCAACCAATGAGATGCATGAGTGTTTTATTCGTAGATGAGATTACTTATAAAAAGGATAAAAAGACAAAAAGACAAAAAGATAAAGCAAGAAATTGAAAAAAAAAATGAAAAACTGGAAAATAAAAAATTGTAAAACTGAAGAAAATGAAAAATATTTATTAATCCTGCTTGTTATTAGAATGGGGGATATCCCCCATAACTAAACTGCTGAGCATGGAAAGGATTAATAAATGAAAGATGAGGATCCTTGCATGTTGGAAATATTGAAACTTGGTCATACTTACCCCATTAGGGTTCACACAGCTAATTATAGTAAGCATACTGGGGCGATTGGTAAGATGTGGTTCCCAGGTAAAGAGTTGACCCACTATGATACTTAAGACCATAAGATGGTATGAAAGGATTGGAATGTTGCCCTCCATGGCTGTATTCATTGGGCCATATGGTTATCGGAGTGTTAATTGGTGGCCCTGATGAAGTGACATGAGGCATTGGGTTCGAAGGGAAGGATTCACCATAGTGTTGGACTTGTGCTGAGTTGGAGAATGCAGTGGCCTTGGAACTGTGTTGTCCCTTCCTATGGTCATGTCTAAAGAAGGGACGCCTTTGATGTTGAGGAGGTCTCTCACTGCTGTTGGCAATAGTAGCACAAGTAACATTCATGGTTTGTTGCTGTGGTGCAGACACTTCAGGAACAGTTGGTGGTGATGTAGGAGGACGGAAAGGATGAGAATGTTGAAATTTAGGAGAAGTGTAAGGTACACAAGGTGGTGGTTGTGTTGAGGACATGGGCTAATAGCACTGAGGAGAACAATAATAATGCAGTGAGATAGAATATGTTGGCCTAGTTAGGGAAACAGGATGTTGGACTAGATAAGCATTTGGATTTGGATGATACAAAGGGTGTCTCCAGTTTACGGATGAATTCCCCCATGACTGGGATTGTTTCCACTGTGATCAAACACAGTATCTTTGTACGAACTCTGGGTGTAACGTGCTTCCCCAATGCTCATATAAATGTAATAAGATTGGGCATTGGCCCTTGGGGTGATCGTACAGGCAAATGTTGCATTCATACGTGTGATTGATAGTTGAGCTCTTATCTTCCTCATCCCTTATTTTCTATTTTCTAATGATACTTTTTCCTACTTCTCAGGTTGTCAAAAATCTATCTCCAATAATATTGATATATTCTCCACACTTTTTATGCATCCATTCCAACATCTTATTGATCTTTGCCTCAACTTCCTCTAATGATTGTTGTATTGGCAAAGATGGTTCTTCCTCCTTGAGATAGGTTGATTTCTCCTTTTTGTGATTATGGACCTTTGTTAAGTTGAGATTTTGGTCCCATTGATGTTTTTCAACACTCTCCATCTAGCCATTTCTCCTTCTTCTTGTGCTACCTGCTTAATAAGCTCTTGGAGTTGATGGGTTCATAANAGAGTTATACCATTGTTGGCCAACATTGTATTGAATTTGGTTTTAACAATCTATACCATACTTTTGCTTGGCCAATAAGTGTCATAGGAAAGAGCTTGAGTTTTTTCCAACCATTATCAATGTTGTTCCATGCACAGACATCATAGAAGGCTTGTAAATGTTGTTGTGGATCCAAGTCATAGCCTCCTGAGAAATTGGGAAAGTTGTTTAAATTAAGCCTGGGTAGGTAGCTCTCTTTACAATGCCTATGGGAGATTCAAATAGCCTCTTGTATTTGCGTTAGGCTTGTAGTGGCCAGTAGGGGTTCATCGTCATCGAGTAAGTTATGCTTTCATGCGTTGGGACGATGCTACCTTCGTTTATGTTTATAAGAAATCCCCACCTCAGATTGCATACTCCAATCTTCATTGTCATATAATTTGTTGGTTCTCCAATGAATTTCCTCACTAGATATGGCATTATTATAGTCTTGTAGGAGAGGCATGGTTGTGCAACTATGTGTGAATTTGTATGTGACTTTTTGCACGTATTTCTTCCTAAAAGATATATTGTTAATTCTTATATAGTGACCTTGTATGATATAACTAGCCTAGATAACTAGCACCATCCCCAGCAATGGTGCCAATGATGAGTGGTGAGGTACCCCTACACTCAACCATACGAATACGAGCATTTCATGTACAATCCAGTCAAACTCTGTAGACAGGCTAGTTGTGGTATCTAGACAGTTACTCATAGATCGTAGTTCGCTATCTTTCCACTTGGACTAGTATTAGCTTTATCACGTATGGTTTAGTCTAGAGTGAGGTGTATGATGTGTTCCTACACTAATGCTACTCCTGGTTATGATAGGAAATAATCTTAACTAAGCTAGGAGAGAGAGAGGGTAAGAGAGAATCTAAACTAGCCTAAGTGTGATGAGCATCCATTCCTTAATCATCCATACACATCTTGGACCTCATGCAAAAGTAGCATTGGGATTACCAAGTGCATGGCCTAGGTACATTATTGGGTTACCAAGTAGTTAAACTTAAATGCTCGTGATTAAGTTGTACTCATTCCGCATTACTAGGAGATAAGGGTAGAGAGATATTAACTAAGAAAGAAATAAATAACAATAATAATTAAATAATTAAAATAAGTGGATGCTGCAATGATGAAGTAATCTCGATCTTTATTGTTGGTCATATGCGTGTCCAAGTACATCACACTCGAATAAGGATGTCGTACAATTACAATCACCACACTGCGGGAATGCACTGGGAGAAAAGGGTTAAGAGGAAAACTAACAAAAAGTCTCTACAAAAATACTAAACTTAAACTTAAAAACTTCAAAAAACTACCTACCAGATCTACCTACCTCTTATTTATAGATGGGGAGATAGGCTACGATTGTTGCGATATCGCGTACGCGATATCATGGGTGCAATATCGTAGCCAACAATTCATGACTCATCATAGGAGATCCTTATCATGTGCTCTACACATTCACATGCCAAAAACACATTCGAATATCATGCAACATAGTGCTATAGTACAAATTCCTACATGCTAAAATCATGCATAAAGCATAAAACATACCAGATTGATGCCCTTGTACCCCAATCCCACACCCCTTCTAGCAACGTCACTTGTCTAACACATCACAAAGGGCTAGTGTGCATAATCATGTTAGTTAAGCATGCAAATACATCATAATCATAACAGAAAAATGAAGCCTCATAACACATAGAATACATTAACTCATCCCCAAAAACCCACCAGGACTCCACATGTAATGTCTAAATCATAAGCGTATGACCATAGCTACTAGCTTTGGGTGGGCTATAACATAAACATTGATGTATATAAGAAAATATAAGCTATAGGTATATATAATGTCAATTGTTAAAAATTAACATTCATGTCTTATGAGGAAAAGTTTGTAAATTAAAAGGATAAGTCTAAGAAAATGATCTTCTTAATGAAAATGCCAGGTAGGACTTTAAATGAAAAAGAAAGTATTTTGACCTTTCTAATTATGAAGCATAAGAAAATGGAGCTTTTAACTAGATTATATGGTGGCCAAGAGTGTATCACATTGAATAGTCAACCCAAGGTTGACTTAACTCTAAAGAAGATTCTACATTAAGGATGACTAACAAGAGTTTGACTTACCTCTAAAGTAGATGTTGCTTTAAGGATGAATGACAAGAGAATACTAAGACCATTGCAAAAAACACTATCTCCTCCTCCCTATCCTCCATTTGAAACTCATTCTCTCGCCCAAAAAATTTTTCACTCTAAGTATACTTTTAGAACTTGTAGTTTAGCATTCAAAAATTTTTAGCCAAGAGTAGAAGCTTCAAAAGGAGTATGATGAGGAGATCATGTTTTTTGTAGTGGTCTTAGTATGCTTTTATCAGTTATCCTTAAGCCAACATCTACTTCAAAGGTAAGTCAAACTCTTGTTAGGCATCCTCGAGGCCGAATCTACTTTAGAGTTACATCAAGCTTGGATTGAAATTTTAACATGATACACTCTTGGCCACCTTATATATAAATTATATATATTCTAGTTCAACATTCTTACTATCATCACAATTAATGCTATATTCTTTTCCTTTTCTTTTCTTGATTGGTTTTTTTATTCTTCTTTTCTACTTATTTATCTCTTCTCTACAATTGATTTCATGATTTTTTTATACTATTTGAGTTAATGTTATATTATTCTTTTATCTAGTAGTTGTTGGATATAGAAAATTTGGTTTTTTGTCACTTCTTTCTATGATTTTTGTGTCTTTTTTCTATACCTTTTTTTATATATAATGATGATATATGCATTTCAATTTAAATTTGTTAGTAGGTAATGTTGTTTGTTTTATATTTGAGAACTTGGTATGGGGAATACTAGTTAGTGTGGGGGAATAGAGTGGTGGGTAGCTATTTAGCATAATTTGTAATGTAATATAAAATCAGGAAAGTAACTTTGTTAGTTAGATTATTTATCTAAATATAGGTAATTTTATATGTTTTTTAGATCACAAGTTATGTTTTCAACTTAGCAAACTTAGATTGTTACTATTGTTGATTATGCTCTTAATTTAATAAGATGGTAAGACTCTTGATTTGAAAGCTCTAAGTCATAGCTTCAATTATAGGAGGAGTGTCAGACCCCAAAAAAATAATAATAAAATTAAAAAATTTGTATTATATAAGAATATCAAGCAAAGCATCTAAATAGAAAGCCCAACAGTTTTGAGGATACCTTTTCAAGTTCTCATCCTTACAACCGATCCTAAAAAACCTCCCCTTTAGGGTAGGAAAAGGATCAAGCCTTGACCTTATTGAAAAGTTCTCTCATGGGTTTTTACTTCTTACTAAAGGGTTTATTCTAAATAAAAAAGAATACATCAATTAGAGATAAGAAACAAATAGCAACAAAAGCTAAAAGCTTTTCATTCTTGAGCGTCTAAAACAAAAAGAAATTAACACTATAGAAAAATAAATTAATTATTTAGCTTTTACTATGAGCTTTTTTGCTTGAAGTTATAACTGAATAGTAATGCCTTTGAGAATCTAGTATTTGATACCTCAAGAGAGATCTAGTTATGCTCTTACTATTGGAAAATAATTGCAGATTTGAAGAGAGATCATGGGTTTAATTCTAGTGAGCAATGTTGAGTTATAAAGTTTAAACTAAATTATAGATCTTGGGGTGTACCTATAATACAATTATCTCAAGATTTCAACATCCCCCTAATTTCATAAGTGATGAGTGGCAAGGTACCCCTACACTCAACCATACGAAACGAGCGTCGCACGCGCGATCCGGTCGAACTCCGCAGATGGACTAGTTGTGGCATCCAGATAGTTAGCCTTAGGTCGCAGTTTGTTGTCTTCCCACCTAGACTAGTTTTGCATATGTCACATATGGTTTAGTCTAGATGAGGCGTATGATGTGTTCCTAATTCTATGCTACTCCTGATGGCAATGGAAAATAATATTTAACTAAATCTAAGCTAAGAGGAAAAGGGTAAGAAGATCTAATCTAGCCTAAGTACGACGAGCAACCGATTCCTTGATCAACCGTACACATCTTGGACTTCGTGCACGACTGCCACTGGGACTACCAAGCATAGGCCTAGGTACGCCACTGGGATTACCAAGCGCAGACCCCAAATACGCCACTGGGTTACCAAGCGTAGATCCCCCTAGCTACACCACTGGGCTACCAAGCAGTCACACTTAAATGCTCGTAATCAAGTCGTACTCGTTCCGCTTCTAGGAGTTTAAGGGTTGAGAGACTAATCGCGATAAGTAACCGATTCCTTAACTAGCCGTACACACCCGTAGATGCTCGTAGTCAAGTCGTACTTACACCGCGCTATGAAAGCAATAAATAACATGAAATAAATAACAATAAATAAACTAAGTGAATGCTGCAATGATGAAGTAATCTCGATCTTTATTGCCATTCATGTGCGTGTCCAAGTATGGCACACTCGAATAAAGACACCGTACAATCACATTCACCACACTACGGGCAGACACGGGAAAATTCTAACTTTGGAGGGATCAAACTACCAGAGCTTCGCTACACTAAAACTGGGATCCCGAATAAGGGAGAGCCGCCTCTTATTTATAGACATGGCTTCGAATTGCGATATCGCGTATGCGATATCGTAGGGAAGGATGCGATATTGCGTCGGCTGTGATATCACGTATGCGATATTGCGTCGGCTGCGATATCGCGTATGCGATATCGC
>MNCI01001661.1:317168-330992 GCA_015680685.1 Gnetum montanum | reverse complement strand
GGCACACTCGAATAAAGACATCGTACAATCACATTCACCACACTGCGGGCAGACACGGGAAAATTCTAACTCTAGAGGGATCAAACTGCCAGAGCTTCGCTACACTAAAACTGGGATCCCGAATAAGGGAGAGCCACCTCTTATTTATAGACATGGTGGTTGACTACGATATCGCGTACGCGATATCCTAGGGAAGGACGCGATATCGTGTACGCGATATCGCGGGGGATGCGATATCGTGGCCGACGCAAACCGCGTCTCATCAATAAGGTAGATGGACACTGGTGTATAGTACTTAGGAATTTAGTAGATTTTTGGATGATGCATAGTATGGTTTTGTATGTGTGTGTGTGTTGGGGGGAGGGGGAGGTGAAGGGTTGGAGGGGTGGGTTATGGGGGTGGTGTGGTGGGGTGGGTGTGAGGCTGAGCATGTGTTGGAACTCAAAATAGATATGCTCCATGATTTATAGAAGTTTATAACTTACTACTACCTAGTAGAATTAAACATGTAATCTAGGTTTACTAGGCTAAGACTCGTACCACTAGGCTAACACGTCATTATTACGTAGAGTATGGTTTTGATTAAATAACTATTTTTATAATTTAAGGATTGAATGTTTTAGATTGCATGAGGGATATAGTTGTTTGAGTATACTTCATAATATTTCTTTTACATGTTTTTCTCAATAAGGAATTAGATGTTGAAATTAAATATTATTTTTCTATGGGGGATTTTAGTTAGTAATAGTATAGATATTCTTGAACATTTTAGTATAGAAAATTTTTGAGAATATTTTAAGTGTTACTTGTAGTTGTTTGGTTTGGTTAAATAGAACTAATTTTATAGTTTTTTTTTTGGATCATGGGTTTTGTGGTCAACTTAGAAAATTTATGTTTTTCGTATAGTTTATTAGGTTGTTAATTTGGTAGGATGTGTGAGGGTTGGTATGTAGTACTTAGAAATTTGATAGATTTTTGGGTGATGTGTAGTTTGATTTTTATTTAGCAACTATTGTTATGATATAAGGATCATAGGTTCAAGATTGCATGATGAAGGGTTTTCAGGTATTTTTCAATTACTTTACTATTATTTATTTTATAGTTATTTTAGCTATTAAGTTTATCTTGAATGAGGTTCTAAGACCATTAATTTTATGAAGTAACCATGTTAGAAACCTTGGTAACAAAATATGAATGTGTAAATGCACCATTATAAAAGTGGTAAGTTAGGGTTCTTTGCTTAAATGAAGCTTTCTAAATGTTTCTATAAAATTGTTCTTTATTTAACCTTGTAGAAGGACCTCCACGAGCTAAGTGTGAAAGTACTTAACTCATTGCCACAAACGCTCACATTTAGCTCATGGCCACAAATGGTCTTTGACTCAATATAACTTTTACTAAGTCAATGATAATAAGACAATGGGGCATGAATCTCCAATTGAATGTGGACTTTGTCCTACAAAACATGAACCAATAATAATAGGAAGGTGATACAAGTTTAGGTGATTACTAGAAATATGGCTAAGTATAAAATGTTAAAAAAATAAACCATGGAATAAACTATGAGAGATGGAATAAAATCTATTTAAATTATACTTAAAATGAAATGAAAATAATAATAGAAGAGATAAAATGAAATTAGTTAGTCCTTTTCCAATGATTAATAATGATTTATTAATAAAAAATAGAGTTTACCTTTTATGGAGGGCCAAAATTACAAGTGATAGTGAAAAATATATGCGAGAAAAATTGATGTGAAAAGCTTAGTTTATGTATAAAATAGAGGTTTTAATGATGAAATTGAATTTGTGGATAATGAAGAATGTCTTAAGACTAGCAATGAAGTTGAAAAAATTTTAACTCTTGAGACTAATGTTGAACCCTAAAAAATTTAGTGTCTAAAGGATAGACATGGATTCTGCATCAATGATGTTGTTGGAGATTGGAGGAGCTATGGTGGAAGTGTAGCACATGAGTGATGCTAAGAGATCTTCCACATGTGCTCTTCATCTCTCAAAATTTGAAAAATTGCTCTAGATCTCAAGAGACTTGGCCTTGAAATATAGGTTTTGATGCCATATTTATAGGGTTAGGGTTGCCAACATTGACTTCAAAGTTAAGTGAAGTTTACTTACAATTTATCTCAAGTTTAATTTTAGCAAGTTTAACCTTTGACATAGGCTGAAAATTATAACTTTGGGATGCAAAGCTGAAAAAATCCAACTCTAGTGCTAATGCTAAGTTGAAAAAAATAATAACTCTAGTATTGACACTAAGCTGAAAAATTATAACTTTGGTGCTGATGCTAACCTAAAAAAATTCTAACTCTTGTGTTGATGCTTATACTAAAATATTCTAACTTTGGTGTTAACACTAAGCTGAAAAAGTTCTAACTCTAGTGTTGATGTTGATGCTAGAAAATTCTAAGTCTATAAGCTGATGTTGAGCTAAAAAATTCTAACTCTACTACTAATGCCAAGCTAAAACATTCTAATTCTCATGTTGATGATGCTGATGCTAGTATCAGCATCAGCAACACCTAATACTTAGAAACATTTTTCAAGTTTTTTGAAACTGCAATTCTAAATTTCTATGATCCCTTTTGATGCTAGAATTGATGTTGAATTATGCTATGATGATATTGAAGAACTTATGAGATCAAGGGACACTATTGAATGCAGGATGTGATGGTTAGAAAAGGTAAAATATGGATCACACAAGTTCTAACACTAGCATCAGCGTCAACATTAGCCAAACTTTTGCACATTTACCCAAATTGTAATTTTGAACTTATGAAACCTTGTTTAATACCAAAACTAATGTTGAATGTCATTGAGATGATGCCAAGGAGCCCAATAAGCTAAAGGAAGATGTCAAATGACAAAATTAATGGTCAAAGATCACAAAATATAGTTTTTTTCGATCAGCACCTTAAAAAAGATGCATTTTTTGAACTTTTTGCACCTTGAAGTGAATGAAAAAAATGTCAATTCACACTTAGGCTCACTTATGAGATAAATTGAAAAAGTGGGTACAACACTAATATGATTTTTGATGTTGTTTGTTTCCAGGTATTCTATTACCTGATAGACAGTTAGGGCTTCCTCATTAAGGCAAGTATGTGCATAATTATGTAATTAAGTTTTCCTGAGTCTAATTTATTTTTTTACATTTCTCTAATTGATATGTATTCTAAATGTGGATGTTTATCTAATGCCAAGGGAATCTTTAAAAACATAATTAAAAAAACCTTAGTATCAGGGAATGCCCTAAATTTTGGGTATTTCTAGAATAGACAGGTTGATGAAGCATTTTTATTATTTGAAGGTTTGTAGAAAGCTAGCTTAAAGATAGACTCTATTAATGCAACTAGCTTGATATTTTCTTATTCTCTTGTAATTAAAAATTATTTTGTACCATGTGTCCCTATGCAAAATTCTCTTCTAGTTATGTAAGATAATATTTCTAGCCTAATGTGCACTTCCTTTATATCAATTTCATATCCCATGTCCTTGTAAGAGGTAGATTTATTTTCCGTATTATTGTTATGTAAATGGATCCATGTCTTCAAGTCCTCATGAAATATGTCACTATTTGAATGAGTGCATCAGATAGGATGAGGAGGAATGAAAACTTTGGAGTTAAAATTGAGAAATACTTGTAATATTGTGAAATCCTATGATGTCATGTGAAATGTATCGTGAAATAGCTAGGAAATTGAAAATTTGAATTTTGAAAATAAAATCATTCGAAAATTCATTGTAAAAAATAAGACTAGAAATTTTTTTAAAAGATATTAGAACTATTAACTTCTTTCATTATTTTAGAAAAATTATTACAACAGGTTCTTAGCACAATAAGTTAGCTCTTCTAATTGCTTCTATAAGAAAAGGAAAAAACAAACTCAATTGGTAGTTAAACTAAACTTGACTAAGTTAAACTCATCAGAATTGACCACTAATTATTAGAAAAAAAATATTTAAAAAAAAATTACATGACAAAAAAACTTTAATAATTAAAAAAGTTACTAACCCAAATAACATTTTTTTAAGATTATTCAAAGTAGGAGAAAATAATTTCTACACTACACAAGATTCAACATGCCCTTCTTGTGTTGAAATTTGTTTAAGAATAGCTAAATTAGAAACTCAAATATCTTTCTTCTCATCATCTACTTTGCACATACTAATTATATTCAAGAGATAGTCAATTTGATAAGCTTGCAAAGGTTTAGTTAGTAAATCAACTAATTGATCGCTACTTTGAATATATGTGGGCTTAATTATGCCCTTCTTCACTTCATGCTTCATAAAGTAATATTTAATGTCAATGTGCTTTCTCTTCTTATAAATTATATACTCCTTGGACAACTAAATTACTACTGTATTATTTACTAACATGGAAATTGATACCTCAACTTCAAAACCCAACTAAGAAAATAACTTTTTTAACCAAAAAACATGTTGTAGAAATTCAACCATATTAATAAATTCTACTTCAAATGACAAGAGGCTTACACTAATTTGCTTTTTTGTCTTCTAATAAATTGGATTAGGACCATGAAAAATAAAGCAACTAGAAGCTGACTTATGATCATCTACATCTCCTCCATAATCAACATAAAAAAAAACATAAAACTTTCAATTTTCATTAATGAAATTAATGCTAGAATCAACTATTCCTTTAACATACCTCAAAAGATGCTTCAAGGCATTAAGATATAACTACCTTGGCTCTGACATACACCTTGATATAAATGATGTTGCATATTCCAAATTAGGTTTGCTATGACATAAAAATATTAATGAAAAAATCATACCTTTGTATAAGGAAGGATAAACCAATGGAGTATCATCTTTCCTTAAAAGGTTTATATTTTAGAGAAGTGGAGTTGTAGCAATCTTGGCTTCCTCTAGTCCATACTTTTCAATGATGGCATGTGTATACTTTAACTAATGCATCTTCAAACACTATTCTTTCTAATCAATTTGGATTCCAAAAAAAATATTTGAAGACTCACATGTCCATCTCAAGCTCACCTTTCATATCATGCCTAAATTACTCATTTAATTTTTTAGATGTAACCATAAAAACTAAGTCATCAACATAGAGTGAAATAATGATGAAATCAGAACCTTCATGTTTAAAGTACAAGGTAAGCTTAAACATACAACTCTTATAACCATACTTAAGAAAAATATCATTAATTCTATGAAAGCAAGCTCTTGGAGCTTTCTTTAGGCCATACAAAGATTTATTCAACTTGCACACCTTGTTTTATCATCCTTGAACCTTCAAGTTGATACATATAAACCTCATCTTATAATTTTCCATTAAGAAATGTAGAATTAGCATCAATTTAATAGAATTTCATATCTTTATGAGTAGTAAGGGAGACCATAGGATTAATAGTCTCAAATCTAGTAATAGGAGAAAAATATCATTATAGTTAACATGTTTTTTTAAAAGAAAACCTCTTACTACAGGTTTGGCCTTATGTGCAATAATTTTACCAACTTCATTATATTTGATTTTGGATAAACATTTTATGTCAATGAATTTCTTTCCTTTTGGCCTATCAACCAATATCCAAGTTTTATTTTTCTCAATAGAGCTTATTTCCTTCTTCATGGCTTTAAACCAAACTTGAGATTTGAGAGCCTCCTTAATATTAGAGGGCTCATGTGCAAGAGTAACATGTGCAACATAAGTAATGGCTTGACCTCTTGTCATTATTCTATTAAATTATCTGTCCAACATTTGAGAAGGTGGATGGTCCTTTTTCATCCAAAGTCTTAAGATGTACTCTTACTTCTTGCCTTGATCAAGCTTGTGAAACTCATCAAAACATACCTTCAATTCATCAAATACAATATTTCTAGAGCAATGCCACTTTCTATCAATGGGATCAAAACATTTATACCCTCATGTTCTTGAATCATAACTAAAAAAGCAAACACCTTTTGCTTCTATCATCTAACTTATCTATCAACTAATTTGGAATCCTAACATAACAAATACAACCAAACACCTTTAAATGAGATAAATTTGGAGGCTCACCATAAAGATATTGATAAGAAATCTACTTTTCATTTGATGAAGTAATCAAACTATTAAGCAGATAGGTTATCATGGGGACTGCCTCATCTCAATACTCATTCGAAATTAAAGCATATTTCCACAAACATATTTCCATCTTTTGTAAGACACAATTCTTCATATTTTGTTTTTCCATTACTTTGGGGTCAATATCCACATGTGGTTTTTTTTATCTATTTCACATTCATCACAATAATCATCAAATTCATTTGAAAAAAAATCATCACCATGATCTAACGTGATTTACTCAATCTTCAAACCAAACCTATTCTCAACAAGATTATAAAAATTATTGAATGTAGTAATTACTTCATCCTTAGAATGCAAAACATATGACCAAGCATACCTGGAAAAATCATCAACAATTACCAAAAAATATCTTCCTCCATTTATTGCAACATGTGCATAGGTCCAACCACATCCATATGCAACAGTTTTAGTGGATGTACCTTCTTCTTTATATAAGCTACATGAGGAAAGGCCTTTTGCTTACCTTTAATACATGTGTCACAAACTTCATTAGGAAAATTTAAGAACTTCAATACAAAAGTAGCCTTAAATTTAACCAACTTCTCAATGTTTTTATAGGAGGCATGCCTCAGCTTCCAATGCCACAATCTTACCTCTTCAATCTTGGTTATAAATAATACATTTTCATCAACATGATTCTATACAAAAGTGACCCCAAGTTAATAGATTTGATTTTTGAGTCTTTGAAGCTTGGCTATGATCCTCCTTGAGTTTGAAATTGTATAGATGTCATCTTAAAAAACAACCTTATTTCTTCTTTTCACCATTTGACCAATTGAAAGCAAAGAATTAGACAATTTGAAAACATAGAAAATATCATGGAATTTCACATAACTTTCATCTTTCAGAGTAATAAGAACTTTTTCAATTTCTTTAATGTGAATCTACTCACCATCACTAACTTTGGTTCTATCAAAGTTATCATTGGGCTTATACTTAATAAAAGCTACTTTGTGAAAACACATATGGTTTGAACATCCACTATCAAGGACTCATGTACTAGGAGTGATATTATCAAACATGGTAAATGCTGCAAAATTTGAGTTATATTAACAATCTATAACTTATTTTCCTTTATCTTGTGATGCAAAATTTTCTCCTTCTTGAGTATCTTGAATTGTGAGATTTTGAATACTAGTCTTTTGCCAACATCTTTCTTCATAATGGCCTCTCTTGCCATAAAAAGTACATCATGGAAGTGATGAAGATGATGTATCTTGATCTTATTTTGGCTAGAAATTTTTCCTACCACCTCTAGGATCTCCTCTTCTTCTAGAAATATTTTGAAAGCCTCTACCTCTTGGTTGAAATCCTCCTCTAAAATTTTGAGGCCTTACATCATTTGATTTTCTTTCTTCTCTTGAATAGTTAAATCTACCTCCACCTCTTCTTCCTCTAGTGAATCTTCCACCTCTTGGAGGGTCTGATGCTACAACATAAGCATTCTCATTTGGATCCAAAATTTTCCATTCTTCTAAAACCTTCAAAATTGCAATAAAATCATTGATTATATAGATGCAGAGGTCTTTCTATAAATAATAATTTAATGGGGTTGGAGACTCTATAATCATTGTAAAGAACTTGCATCACCTTATTTACCTTTTGATGTATTATGAGGTTGCAATTGAACTCATCCGAATTTATCAAAATAATGTGAAGCCTATCAGAAAAAATAAATAAATGAGAGAGGGACTCTCTTCTTGTAATCTTCAAATAACCAGACTTGATCATGTATTTCATTTCCTTCAACTTGTTGTTTACCTCATTACCTCAATAATTTTTTTGCAAGGTATCCCAACAAGCCTTGGATGTGTGTTTAGTAATGATTCTAGGTCCAACTACCTCTAAAACATTAGTAAAAATAATCATCTTCACAAATGAATTAGTATTCCTATCTCTTCTAAGCTTGCTCCTCTACCCTCTCATCATCAGATCTAGAGACACAACAAAACTAGGCTCAACATACTCCCATACTTCATGAACTTGAAGGTGGATTTCATTAGATATGATCAATCAATAAAATCTTGAGATCTATTTAAAATAATAGAACACTTCATGATGTCTTTGATTTGTTTGGTAGTTATGATAATGGATTAAAAGCTCCAATACCAATTTTTGGAATGAGAAAATAGTAGATAGGATAAGGAGGAATGAAAGCTTTGTGCTTAAAATTGAGAAATACTTGTAATATTGTGAAATTTTACAATGTCATGTGAAATGTACTATGAAATAACTGAGAAATTGAGAAAGTAAACTTTGAAAATCAAATCATTGGAAAATTTATTATGAAAAATAAGATTGGAAAAAACTTGAAAAATATGAGAATTGTTAACTTATTCCATTATTTCAAAAAAATCATTACAATAGGCTCTTAGCACAATAAGGTAGCTCTTCTAACTACTTCTACAAGGAAATGAAAGAAAAAAACGCAATTGGGAGTTAAACTCAACATGACTAAGTTAAACTCATCATATTTAATCACTAACTACTAGAAAAAAATTTATTTTTTAAAAAAATCTTACATGACAAAAACAATTTAATAATTAAAAATGTTACTAACCCAAATAACATTTTTTTAAAAAAATTATTTAAATAAGGAGAAAATAATTTCTACACTACATAATACTCAATAGTCACATGACATAACTTTATAATTAAAAACATGTAAGGGTAAGAGAATTCAAAATGAAGTCAAATGTAGGTCCTCCAATGCCACATATTATGCATCTCATCCTTATGACCAACCAAGGCCCCATGTGACCATTTCTCTTATGTTAAAACCACATGAGTTGGGACTACAAGTCTTCTCTCATTGTAATTTAGTTGATGATTAGATGGATCATTTTCAACTATGATTACAATGGCAAACCATATACTAATCCACATTTGCTATGTAGCAGGTGCATGGTAGATGCAAGTATGCATGGTATACATACATGGCCATACAAACTGCTCCAGAAAAATTTCTAAGTATATTTGATAATAGATATGAAATTTGTAAAAGAACAAAATCAAACACTCAACCTTACACTTATTATTACAAGTGTGTATTATTGTTCTACCCAAGTTGGTTGACACATGAAATATTTTTTATATCATGTAAACATGTGTATCTAGATTCCATCCTTGCCTACCAGCAGGCACCCACTAGCAAGTAGAGGTAGGGCCCAAGGACATACATAAGCATCATTAAGATTGTTTTGAAATGTACATGGTTGGATCTCATGAACTAATGTGGATCGATTTATGGTCTTTCTACTTAGAGTTGAGCATGCTCTTAAGAACTGATGAGCAGTGAAGCAATCCAACACCCAATGATACAAGTCACAAGCATTCACACATGGCCCTATCATAATTTGTGGATGAGACAATGTTATTATGCTAGTAATTAGTTTAAGTCCATGACTATATGTATGGTTTAGCTCACCATGAGGTATATGATATTTGATGTTGGTTGACCATCATTACTCTTAGCAAACATGATGAAAGTGGAAATAATTTCTACATCTAAGTAAAATGAGTAAACAAATCTACCCTAGGCTATGGCAATGAGCATCCATTCCTAATCTTTTGTACACACATTGGCCTTTGTGTATCCACTATTAGGATACCAAGTGTATCTCTATTGGGTTGATGGGACACGATATTGCATAAGTTGCGATATCACGTACGCGATATCGCGTCGGTCACGATATCGCATCCCCTGCGATATCACGTCTTCCCTATGATATCACGTACGCGATATCGCAGTCTATCACAATGTCTATAAATAAGAAGCAGCTCTCCCTTGTTCAGCATTAGTTATTAGATAGGACTTAGAAGTAGCGAAGCTCTGGCCGTTTGGCCAGTCCAGAGATAGTTTATTTTCCCATGTTTTCCCACAGTGTGGTGAATGTAATTGTACGACATCCTTTATTCGAGTGTGACGTACTTGGACACACACATGACTAGAAATGAAGATCGAGATTAATTCATCATTGCAATAGTCACTTTGTTTATTTAATTCTTATAACGTGGAATGAGTACGACTTGATTACGAGCATCTTCGTGTGACTACTTGGTAACCCAGTGGCGTACCTAGGATCTACGCTTGGTAATCCCAGTGGTAGTCATGCACCAAGATGTGTATGGTTAGTCAAGGAATTGGTTGCTCATCGCACTTAGGCTAGTAACATGGTACAAGTACGACTTGATTACGAGCATTTAAGTGTGACTACTTGGTAGCCCAGTGGCGTACCTAGGATCTGTGCTTGGTAATCCCAGTGGTAGTCATGCACAAGGTCCAAGATGTGTATGGTTGATCAAGGAATTGATTACTCATCGCACTTAGGCTAGATTAGATTTTCTTACCCTTTTTCTCCTTTCTTAGCTTAGTTAATATTATTTTCCACTGCCTTCAGGAGTAGCGTTAGAATTAGGAACACATCATACACCTCATCTAGACTAAACCATACGTGACAAATACAATACTAGTCTAGGTGGGAAGACAGCGAACTGTGACCTAAGGATAACTGTCTAGGTGCCACAACTAGTCTATCTATGGAGTTCAACCGGATCGCGCATGAGCACGCTTGTATTTGTATGGTTGAGTGTAGGGGTACCTCGCCACTCATCATTGGTGTCGTTGCCGGGGATGGTGCTAGTTATCTAGATTAGTTATATCATACAGGGTCGCTATAAAGAACTTAACGATATATCTTTTAGAAAATAATAATTATAAAAAGTCACACATAAATTCACACACAACTTCACAACAATGGCTCTCCTACAAGATAATAATAATGCCACACTTAGTGAGGAAGTTCATTGGAGAACCAATGAACTATATGACGATGAAGATTGGAGTATACAACCTAAAGTTAGAGTTTCTTATAAACATAAACAAAAACAACGTCATCGCAACACATGAAAGCCTAACTTACCCAATGACGGTGAACCCCCACTGGCCACTACAAGCTTAACACAAATACAAGAGGCTGTTCAAATCTCATGTAGGCATCGTAAAGAGAGCCGTCTACCTAGGCTCGATTTAAATAAATTTCCCAAATTTTCAGGAGGCCATGACTTAGATCTGCACCAACATTTATTAGCCTTCTACGATGCCTGCACATGGAATAACATTGATAATAGTTGGCAAAAACTTAAGCTCTTTCCTATGACACTCGTTAACCAAGATAAAGTATGGTATAGATCATTAAAACCAAATTCAATACGACACTGGTCAACAATGGTAGAGGTCTTTAACGAAAAATATCGAACCTACGCAAGTGTCAACCTTGAGGAAAAAAATCCAAGAGTGGAAACAGGCAAAACATGAACCCTTGGACATGGCCTTAGAAAGATATTATGCACTGTTAAACAACTGTCCAGGCCATGGGTTTTCTAAGGAAAGGCTAATGTACCATATCATTGATGGGCTACGTAATGAAACAAGAGAGACCTTAGGAACATATGCCCAAGGTCAACTATATGAACTAAGAACCCATCAAATCCAAGAGCTTATTAAGTGGGTAGCAAAAGAAGAAGGAGAAATAGCTACATGGGAGAGTGTTGAAAAACATCAACGGGACCAAAATCTTCACTTAACAAAGGTCCACGATCATAAAAAGGAGAAATCAACCAATCTCAAGGTGGAAACATCATCTTTGCCAATACAAAAATTGTTAGAAGAAGCCAACACAAAGATCAATAAAATGTTGGAATGGATGTATCAAAAGTGTGGAGAATATATCAAAAATATTGGAGATAGATTTTTGACAACCCAAGAAACAGGACAAAATAGTAGACATTCGAAGAAAAAGAATAAAGGGAATAAGTGCTCAACTGCCAATCATATGTATGAATGTAACATATGCCTGTACGATCACCCCAAAGGCCAATGCCCAATATTGTTACATTTATATGAGCATTGGGGAAACATGTTACATCCAGAGTTCGTATAGAGATCCTGTGTTTGATCACAGTGGCAACCATCCCAGTCATGGGGGAGACCACCCTTAGACTAGAGGCACCCTTCATATTTTCCAAACTCGAATGCTTATCACGTTCAACATCCTATTTCTCCACCTAAGCTAACATACTTTGTCTCACCACACTACTATTCTTCACAATACTATGAACCCATGCCTTCAACGCAACCACCACCTTGTGCACCATATATTCCTCCTAACTTTTAACATTCTTATCCTTTCCCTCCTTCCACATCGCCACCAACTTTCCCTAACGTACCTGCACCACCGCAACCCACGAACAACACTTGTGCTACTGCTATTAACAATAGTGAAAAGCCTCCTCAACATCAAAAGCGTCGTTTCTTTAAACACGGCCGTAGGAAAGGACAACACAATTCTGAGGCCACTGCACCTTCCAACCTAGCACAAGTCCAACAATGTGGTGCACCCTTATGTTCGAACCTAAACCTCATGTAACTTCATCAGGGCCACCAACTAACACTCCAACAACCATACATCCCAATGAACACAACCATGGGAGGCATCATTCTAATCCTTGCATACCATCTAACGGTCACCAACATCATAGTGGATCAACTCGTTATCTAGGAACTACATCGTATATAGTGCCTCACTATGCTTATTACAATCAAGTGTGTGAACCCCGAGGGGATAAGTATAGACCGATTCCAATACTTCCAACATGCAAGGATCCTTATCTTTCATTTATTAACCCTTTCCATACTCAACTGATTGGTTATGGGGGATACCCCCCATTTCAATACCAAGTAGGATTAATAAATATTTTTCATTTTCTTTGATTTTACAACCTTTTGTTTTCCAATTTTTCATTTTTCCACTTTTTGTTTATCTTTTTACCTTTTTATCTTTTTTGTATTTTTGTGTTTTTAAGTTTTTATAAGTAATCTCATCTATAAATAGAAAACTCATGTGGATCATTGGTTGAGGTGTGTTCTATGTTATTAAGTCATGAGTGATCAATTATTTGAAACAGTGAGCCCATTACACCCACTCATTCATCCTACAAATAAGAGGTTTTGTTCAAGGGTACAGTGCTATTCTTGACATTTTTAAAACTTAAAATTAATTTTTTGTTCATTATACCTAGAATGAAGAAGGAAGGACTAAGAGGGAATGATTAGGGTGTGACATCAAGGTGACTTGTGGATTCTCTTTGGGGACAACTGTGGGAGTTGTCGTGCAACATGGTCATACTAGGATCCTTGTAGATCTAATGAAAAATGGGAGTAAGAGTAATCAAAAGGGCACTCAAAAATCAAACACTATTCTTAGGGGTCCCACTGGAAGGACATGCACCATGCCTGAAGGTTGGAAATTTCTCTGGATTCAGTAAAATTCAAAAAGAAAAAGAAAAGAAAAGAAAAGTGTCACAAAACAAAAGTCACTCCTCCCTCGCATAAAATGCCAAGTGATCGTACGCCTTGTTGTTATGGTACTCTCATAGTTGTTCATCATGGGATGAAACAATGCAATGTCACTGATTAGGGGAATGGACTTGGTCCTGATCTTGGAACGATGGGTTAATAACACCTTAATCATGCTTTTCAAGTAGAATTCATTGTGCGCTAGGTCAGTTACCTCATGTCCCAATCTCTACGATCCCTTCTATAGTTCATCTCATCTCACTGTTCGTATAATTGTAGCTCGTGACCCATGTAACATAGAATTTTCATCTCATTCCAATGATATTTACATGTCTGTG
>MNCI01001661.1:298615-316955 GCA_015680685.1 Gnetum montanum | reverse complement strand
TTTAACATTAATTTCAAGAAAAATCATTAAAAATTCAGTATTTTTCATGTGTCTCACATTAGTAGGGCCGCGATATCCTGTCCCACGTGATATCGCGTACGCGATATCGCATCCTATTTTCTTATAAATAGGATGCCCTCGCTGCAACACTTATCATCATTTTTCCATTTATGTGGGGGAAGTTTTTGAAATTTTTCTCTATGACTTGCGATTGTGTGACCCTGTTTTTTTCACTAATATCTCGATCACTGGTACTCTGATTTTAATTCCGTTTGAATCTGCTTGAACCCGGAGTGTTCAGTTTAGTTGTGGGGGAGAAACACTTGCCAAAAAGTGCCTAAACATTTTGAAATTTATCATCGCCCAAAGGACATCAATTAGGGTAATTAACACTAACACTTAGAAAAATTATGCCAAAAATCATATGACCTTAGGTACACCGGGAGATTAAAATGAAACCCACCTGAGTCATAGGACCCATTATTATAATTTTCGGGCATGATCACACGTTAGAACATAAGATCTTTAATTAAGAAAAGTAGTAAGGTATAACTTGACTTTAAAAACAACCTTACTAACGCTTGACCTGTGTGATTGCAGATGGCCCCAAAACGTGCACAACAGGAGGGTCCTGTTCAAGGTGGAGTGAAAAAACCTCTGAGAGGTGGAAGACAAGTGCCTGCCAGACAACATGCAGAATAGGAGGTGCAATCATTATTATCCATCAAGAAGAACCTCCTACCAGATGGTTTGGGCAGGCAGAAGGAGGAGTTGCTGCTGTGCCTAAACTGGGACAACAACTCATGTTGCCCCCGGAGTGTGTTCAGGCTATCCATGAGAAGTCCACATTCGCTGCTATGATTTTGGAGCTAAACTTCACATCTTTTGCAGAGTTCGCTCCTGAGGCTATTAGGGATCACCTCAAGGGGTCTCCCTTATGGCTTGTCCTCTTTGAATGCGGTGCCTGGTACTTAGGTGAAACGTACCAGTTTCGACACAATAAGGAGCAAGGCACCCCGGTTAACATTTGTGGTGTGACAATAGAATTTTTTGTGTAGGCAATTTTAGAAGTGTTAAACCTTTCGAATTCAGGCCCCCATGTTGCTCGGTTATTTACCCGATCGGACACTAATGTGCGAAAGGATTAATTAGAGAAGGCTTATGGCAGAGATAAAAATTTTGGAGAATTGACAACGGAAGAGAGAGTTTATTTCAAAATTGAAACCTATCACCTCTTCCCCACAAAAGGTTTGAAAAGAATATCGACATATGCAGCTAGGGGATGTGCAGTGTTGATGGGAAAGGTTAACGCTAACCTTCCCCATCTATATTTGATAGAGATCCTCAGGTGATTTGAGGAATGGAAGTCAGGGAAGATGGCGCTACCTTTTCCCTGACTTATCAGAAAGCTATGCCAATGGGCTGGTATTCAGGGATACACAAATGATGTCCTCCGAAGAGCCCAGAATGCTTCTTATGTTGAACTACTAAAGCGCTAACTCCAAGAAAGAGCAAGGGCGAAGAGCTGAGAACAGAAGAAGAAGAAGAATAGATGAATGGATCACCTGTAACTTAACTTGCAGGACCCAGTCAACCTCTAGCCATGGGTCCTAGCCAACAATAAGAAGCAGTTCCTGGCACAGGTCAGGATCAGTCGCCACCATTGCAAGACTACAGACTGTCGATGAGTCATCTTTGGGCCATTGCTGAGATAGTTAGTTGGGGAAGTCCTGATGACACAATCTCTTCCATGTCTTCGACGATGCCATTTAGCCTACAATTTTTCTTGATCGCACAAGGGGTGAAGTCTCAATTCAAACAAAAGGAGGGGAAAGCATATGGTCGCAACAGATCTCAGGAAACACAACATCTTTTCAAGTGCAGTTAGAGACTGGTGAAGGGGCCACTATGGTGGTCATGCAACACTAGGATGCCACGAGGGCTGCTGAAGTGGTCACTAACCACATCAAAGAATCCTTTAATGTACCTGTCATGCCACCGACAGATCTCTCAGGAGCACAAGATGCGCAAACTCTTGCCGAAACCTCGATGACTCCTGCAGAACATGAGGATGTACTTGACAGATTGCTTCAAACGGGACAAGTAATGACGTCTCTATTTGACATCCCCCAAGATGTAATAGCAATTCAATCAGACCTCATTTCCACAAAGGGGAAGTTGGTCATATCCGAAGTAAGGGTAGAGCATGCTAAAGCTGAAGTGCAAAGACTACAAGAGCAACTCATAGCCTTACAAGCAGCAAAGCGAGATCCTTTGCAATTCATTCCCATAGACTAGCTAGACAACTTTAGAATGAAGCAACTCACAAAGTTGATCGCAGAGAATAAGAAGGTGGTAGATGAAAAGGAGACGGCCACTTGGGATGCCTCTGCAGCAAGGTTGCAAACTCATGCGCATATTAAGGCACTCAAGGCCTTAGAAGAAGAAAACAAGCAGTTGAATGTAGATAGCCTCCAGTTGACCTCTGTGGAGAAATAAAAGAATGTTCTTGATGAACACTTTCATCAGCTATGAGAATAATTCATTCAGGTCAACCGAGATGTAAGCCAATTAGCAAGAGAGAATCGAACCCTCTCAATGGAGGAGGTACACGCTATTCACCAAAAATTAGCAATTGAGATAAGTGTGTGGCAGAATGAGGCTAAACGACACGAGAAGCTGAAGGAGCATTTCCGTGATCAGGCAGGGATGTATAAAAAAATCCTAGAAAAGGAGATCCATATGGCCAAGGCTCAAATCAAAACTATCAGTGCTCAGCACATTGATTGGAGGGCCATATTGGACACTTACGCCTTTGCCCACCAAGTGGAAATTAAAAATCAGGACCTATAGATCCAAGACTTGACAGAATACATGGAGTTGGAAAACCTTAGATATGCAAACCTTGCCATGTTAATAGTAGGATGCTCGAGAATAGAGTTCGAGTAGCAGGTAGCTTCCACCCATCTCAAATATAAAGCAGAATTTGCAGAATGCAAGAAGTTGGTTGAAAAATTGGATGTTGCAAATTTTGAACTTGTGATGGTAAAAGAAAGCTACCAGGGAAAAAAAGATGTTTCAACTGACTTGGCTCGATGGCTAACAAATCTTCATGAATACAAAGATAAAGCTAGAGCCTATGAAGAGGAACGATGGGTGTTCGCGGCGTGGTATGTCAAAGCCAACCAGATGTTCCCACAACTACCCTATCTGTGGGAGGTGACGACTCCATTAAACATCGGAACACTCACATGGATGACATAAGATCCTTGGATCGAAGAGGATAAGCTCTAGGCCATACTTCAACGCCATCAAGCTTCCAAGCCTGGAGCACATGACAAAGGGAAAGCACCCATGGAGGAGCCATCATCACCAGGAACTACATGAGTTTCATTTTTTGTAGTTGTAGTATTTTTCTATGTTGTGTCTTCCCACACTCCGGCATCATTTTATTTTTTGTTTTTCCAGTTAATAATCCCATACCTATCCATTGTGTAATCAATGGAGCTTGTTCTCCTTGTAACTTGAGGACGAGTTTTTATTTAGTTTTGGGGGTATGATGGGACACGATATTGCATAAGCCACAATATCGCATATGCAATATCATGTCTTCCCTACGATATCGTGTACGCGATATCGTAGTCCGCAGAAAATATCTATAAATAAGAGGCAGCTCTCCCTTATTTAGCATTAGTTATTAGATAGGAGTTAGAAATAGCGATGCTCTGGAAGTTTGGCCACTCCAGAGATAGTTTATTTTCCCATGTCTTCCCACAGTGTGGTGAATGTAATTGTACGACATCCTTTATTTGAGTGTGACGTACTTGGACATGCACATGACCAGCAATAAAAATCAAGATTACTTCATCATTGCAGCAGTCACTTTGTTTATTTAATTGTTATAACATAGAATGAGTACGACTTGATTACGAGCATCTTCGTGTGACTACTTGGTAACCTAGTGGCGTACCTAGGATCTACGCTTCGTAATCCCAGTGGTAGTCATGCACCAAGATGTGTACGGTTAGTCAAGGAATCGGTTGCTCATCACACTTAGGCCAGTAACGCGGTACAAGTATGACTTGATTACAAGCATTTAAGTGTGACTACTTGGTAGCCCAGTGGCGTACCTAGGATCTGTGCTTGGTAATCCCAGTGGTAGTTGTGGATGAGGTCCAAGATGTGTACGGTTGACCAAGGAATCGGTTGCTCGTCGCACTTAGGCTAGATTAGATTTTCTTACCCTTTTCCTTCTTGCTTAGCTTAGTTAATATTATTTTCCACTGCCTTCAAGACTAGCGTTAGAATTAGGAACACATCATACACCTCATCTGGACTAAACCATACGTGACAAATACAATACTAGTCTAGGTGGGAAGATAGCGAACTGCGACCTAAGGATAACTGTCTAGGTGCCACAACTAGTCCGTTTGTGGAGTTTGACCGGATCGTGTGTGAGAACGCTCGTATTCGTATGGTTGAGTGTAGGGGTACCTCGCCACTCATCATGGGTGTACCAAGCGATAACACCATTTGGTTTACCAAGCAATTACACTTAAGTGCTCGATATCAGCCATACTCATTCTACTTACTAATAAAAATAATAGTCAAGTGCATGAAAAAGTAAAACATTAACTAGAAAATAGTAAACATTATGCTAGGTCAAAATAGTAAACATTATTCTAAGTAAAATGGTAAACTAAGAGAATGTTGCAATTGTAAGAAATAGTTTGATCTTTATTTTGTTGTGTAAACTATGCCCAAGTACAATCTATTGAAATAAATATTTTGTTCACTAAGACACACCACACTATGGATATTCACACTTCTACGTGCTAGATTATGAAAATAAACTAACAAAGTCTAGTTACTATGGAATGAAAGTTATGCATATTATGCATCCAAGTATTGTATTTATAGGGTTTCACACATCCCAAGATATCATATCAACGATGACATAGCATTTTCTACGATATCAGATAAAAGACATTGTTGATGCAATATCGTTGATGACCAAAAATTTACTTTATCAATAACCTTCTTAATTTTCTATTTATTTCATGTATGAGCTCTCCTCAAACTTGAGGCATTCTAAGGAAACTCCATTAATGTAAGCTTAAAGCTTGAAGAAATAGAAGAAGATAAGTTTTCACCTCCATATCATTATCTCATATCTCATTTAGGCATTTCATCTATTTTAATTGCATTTCAATATTTCATAGTTTCATCAATTTCAACCATGTTCTAATTTCATATCATCTCTATGATCATTCAAGAGAAGAAAAAAGAAGAAGATATTGTTAGAGATCAAATCTCCATTGTAGCATCTTGTGGTTGTAAGTATAGAATAATTTTAAGTTAAAGTAGGGGTCTCTTGATCAACCAAGAATTCATTAGAGTTGAAAAGAATAAATTCAGCTAAAAATTATTCCAACACATGGTGTGATGCATAAGCCTTTAATATCATGGTCATTTAGGCCAAACTTACTACTATTAAGTTAAAAACAAAAATCTCTACTCATGTAATGCAATATGCAATTCTTTTCTATATCATTTTAGGGTTAATTATGATGCCTTTGTTAAACCATGAGTTCATTACATCTTGTGGTTTGCTCAAAGATATACCAAGATCTTACCATGAGTCATGGTATTACAGAGAATAAAAGAACATTGTTTTAGCATATCACAACTTTACCATGAGTTATGGTATTATATCATGAGTTAGTCACAACTCATGATCTAGATAGAAATTGAAAAGAAGGTTAGAGACAAAAGTTTGCAACATTTTGTATCAACCATAATCCAAGTGATTAGAACATCACATCTAATAAGTGCTCCATGATCCATGGTCATTGTCTTTAGCTCTGGGACACACCACAACTTGACCATAACTTATGACCTCAAACCACGACCTCACCACAACTCATGGTCTATAATATCATAAGTGAGCTATGACTTATGATCCAAGTCATAGTCAATTTCAAGGTAAATTTTGAGGATTGACCACTAGTTTCATAAAGCAAAAAGGGATCTTATTTTGCTACCACCTTTAAAATGTATGTTAGATTTGAAGATTTAGAATCTATGTCTATTATATTTGAATATTTAGAATCTATGTATAGTATTCTTACAGAAATGAGCAAGAGAGATTTGGTATCATGGAATGCTATGATAAATGTTCATGATAAAAATGGATACTTGATTAAGGAACAAGATATTTTTCATGAAATGATAAATGAAAACATATGTCCAGATCATATCACCATGGTGAATGTCCTTGCAACATGTGCCCATTCTTTAAGCCTAGGAAGATCTGAATTTAAGTAAGAGGACATAGCCTTGCTCTACTAGATTGAGAGTACCAAATTGAAATTTTAAATTCAATGTGGTAATCAAGTTGGTTCTAGTTGTCCTCTTACTTACCTTGATAACCAAATTTCCCCAAATGAACTAATTTCATTGGTAATAGAAACTATACAAACAACCAGAGAAGAATAGCTAGGTGTTAGTGGTGAAATTGCTATGGGTTTTTATTTCCTAGATTTATTATTAATGGGTCATGGTTGGCTATGTCCACAAGGCCTCGTCAACACGACCCCGTCAATTGGGCCTCATCAACATAGCCTCGTCAATTGGGCCTCATCAACATAGCCCCGTCAATGCAGGGTCCATTTTTTGCTATAAATATGTGCTCACTATTCGCATTTATGGCATCAGATTGATAGTAGTAGTAAAGCTCTTGTAGTTTTTTTATTTGAAAGTTAGAATATTTCTCCCGAGTGCCCATAGTAGCAGTCATTAAGTATACGGATCTTTATTCAAGCACCGTTGTACCTAAGCACAACAGTATGTGCAGTAATAAAGATGAGCTTCTTGATAAACCCTGTAGCATTTTAGATAGTTTAAATATTTATTCATGCATTCAATTTTTTCAATTATTTATTCAATGTTTCCTAGTAATTAAGCTAATGAAGTAATTAAGTGCAATAAGCTAGATAGATTAATTACATAAGTATGATCACTTTGAGCATAACACACATCCCTTGGTAATCCCAACAACATTATTTCTTGGCGTGGGCAGTAGCATAGCACTTGGTAACCTAGTAATGGATACATGGGTTCAAGACATGTATGGAAAGAGGGACTAGATGCTTATGATAGGACTAGTTAGAGATTAGCTAGTTAGTTAATTTAGATTAGTCATTAAATTCCTTTATCTCTTTCTCCAAGTACCAAAGAACATAAAATATAAAATAATAAAAATCATATGCCTCAATTACACTTAACCATACCTTTGTACTTCACAAGTGTAATTGGGAAGGGCAAAGTTCACTACCTAGAAGACTAGTGCACCAAAAATTATAGGGTCCACAAAATTTGATCGATGATTTGTATGTTTAGGCATAGGGGTACCTCATTGCTCATCATTGACATTGTTGCCAAGGACCTTTGTTTGTGGAAACATGTGCTATCTAGGATTATTGACCATTATTAATATCATTGGATGAATTCAGGATCAACATCACTCTCACATGACATATAACTACTAAGAACATTGATAATTTTATTTGTTTTGCAAAATATCTTCTTCCCACTGGCATGAAGATGTCAATATGCTAGTCCCATAAGAGTGCAAAGTGATATATACTCATCCAAATGAGTATGTACCAGACTTCACCTTCATCCTACATCAAGATGAGCAACTGTGATGGCATGACATGGAGGGCAACATCATATTAGCCCAACCCACCCCCCGATTGATCTATGTTAGGGATGCTCTTTGAAACTCTTACAAATTTGGGCATTCCAAATCTTCATGAGGAATACATTGTAAATGATTATAACACTCAAGACTACCTTCCCACTAACACACAACATAGGAGAGATCAACATCAGGAGAAGCATCATGAGTTTACAAAGGGGAAGCACTTTAGTAACCCTTTGTTCCTGATAAACCAAGATGACAGTGACAATCCTCCCCCTAAGGGTTCCCAACATGAAGATTCTTCACCCTCCATTATTGGTGATCGGGGTGTGGCCCTGAACCTATGATCCACTATTCATAAACCAAGTTCAGGAAAAAGTGATAGTCAAGGTAGCAACTCGGAAAAACATCATGTTGGTAAGGGATCTAAGGATGGTGGTCATAATGATCAAAAAGGTGGTGGTGAACACCATGGTGGTGGTGGTGGTCCACATTCCTCTTCATCCTCTTCTTCTGATTTTAAATATTCCTCTTCATCTATTGGTTCTCATAACGGCCACCATCAAAATAATCGTGATGAAGATAAGTGATGAGACAACAATGACCATCAAAGCCACCAAGAACACAAAGGTGGCAAGAACCATCATCAACGTCATCAACCTAATGATGATGATGAACCTTTGTTGGTAACTACATGTATGCTTAACATTGCAAAGGTAGTAAAGATCCTAACTAAGCATGTGAAAGATAATCAAATCAAGCACTTAGACATGAATAATATCCCAAGATTTGAGGGGGGATACAACTCTGATTAACAGACACATCTACAAGCTTTCCATGATGCCTACATCTTAATAAACATTGAAGATGATTGGAAAAAACTCAAGCTCTTTCTTAGGACACTCATCAAGGAAGCTAAAAGCTAGTATTAATCCTTGGAGCTGAAATCCATTTTCCGATGAAGTACCATGTTAGAACTATTTAATGATAAATACCAGACATACTCCTAAGTGTCTAACTTGAGAAGGAAAATCCAAGGCTAGAGAAACAAGGAACACATGAACCCTTAGATGCCACCATGGGTAGATACTACTCTCTCTTACATCAATGCCCTAGCCATGGTTATTCTCAAAGGAAATAGTTTCACTATATCATAGATGGACTCAAAGAAAAAACTAGAAGAACTCTTAGGATTTATGCCCAAGGGAGACTCTTTGAATTAAGAGCTCATTAGATCAAAAGGATTATAGAGTAGGTAGAAAAAGAAGAAGGTGAGTTGTGAAAAAGGGAAAGTGTAGAAGAGTATAATAGGGATCCTTCCATCTGAAAAAGGGAAGTTTGATTTTGTGATAAGAAGGAGTTGTCACTCGATGAAGTGGTGAATAGGAAAACCTTGCCTATTGAAAAATCTATTTCTGACATTTTGGAAAAGGTTGATAAATTATGGGACTCTTTGGATGAAAAGTTCCAAATTGCTATGAAAATTGTTGAGGCATCCAAAGAACATAATAATGATTATGATCATAGGAGGCGGAAAGAAGCTAAACGTACCTACTAGAGAGGTAAGGGCAAAGCTGCTACCATAGAGAAAGTTGTGGAAATTGACTTTGATGATGATACTAGTTGTGACATTTGTCAATGCAAACATCCAAAGGGATGTTGCCCTATGGTATCACACTTACAAGAGTTTAGGTTGTATGCATTGAATCCTGATTACCTTATCCTCAAGGTAATCTAAGGTATTTCTACCAACAACAACAAGTTTATTACCCAAGTGGAGCTCCACCATAATCATATGAGCAATACCAATAGTGGTACCAACCATAATCCTGTGAAATGCCACCAGTAAGGTAATAGTACCCTTGTAGATAACCAAATCCATACAAGTACTATGTTTAGCAACCCATTTTTTCATGAATTTTTGCAAGTCACACCTCATTTTAGCATCACTATTACCCTCTAGAGTACCACTAAACACATTCACCATATACTCAAGGAGAGAACCCATATTCATACCATCCTCTACATCCATCTACACACATCCCTCCACCCTTAATCTAGTTACCTCCTACTTCATCCATGCAGGGAGAAATTCCTCCACAATCACAACAACAAAATGCTATAAGGGCTATACATTCACAACTAATTTTTCTACCTAGTGGTTTAGATAATTAATCCAAGAAACAATCCTTGTTCTGACCTAACAGTCCTCCCAAACCCTCACAACCTAATGTGGTTGGTTACCCTACATCTCCAAGACCCTCATCCTCTACATCAAACATATTTGAGTGTCTTTCAAACCAAACACTACCTCAAATCTACATTATGATGTTAACTCATGTTGTTTCTGATTGGATCAAGGCTGGCAATGTTCCCACAAAAAGATCTAACTCAAGAAGTTCTCTCATTTACGTGTAGATCATTGGACATGAGTCATACAAGGCTCTTCTTGATTCTAGTTCTGGTGTTGATCTCATCTCTCATGATATGTACAATGTACAAGGCATGGAACCTACCATCCCTCAAAAAGAGCAACATCCATTTAGAATTAGTAGACCAGTTAATCACTATTCCATTGGGATTAGTGAAGGACATTATGACCATAGGTAGTGGGTGGTCCTATTTGACCAATTTTCTGGTGATCAAGTTTGAAAACTACAAAGGTGACTTCCCCATCATTATGGAAAGAGCATGGTTAAGCATGCTTGATGCACGTATGGGCATAAGGAACCTCTCCTTGAAAATCTCCAAGTAATATGAATTTGAACATTTAAAGAAAAATCGTATTCCATGCATTGTGTACAGTGATAATGGGTGCAATTGCATGTAAAATATTTAGTCCATCAAAAGTACATACATTAAAGCATGCAATTAGTGTGCATAAAAAAATATTCAAAGGTGCTTGTATCCAGTAGTCACAAAATAGGAGGGCATCTAGTGGTTGACAACTAACTCAGATAGTAGCACATTTTTTATGGAACCAACTAAAAGCCTAACATGTGCTTATGTCGAAAGCATGGATGAACTTGAGAAAGTTCATCACCAACTCTCTAATGATGAAGATGATGATCCCTGTTGGAAAGTGTTGGAAATTCTTAATAACTTTAATTAGGAGCCCCTAGAGTTGAAAACTCTACCAACCAAAATGGAGTATGCATTCTTAAACAATGGTAAGCTGATCATATTCAATGCTAAACTTGCTCTTGAATAAAAAGAAAAGTTGTTGAAGGTGTTTAACAAATGGCCAACTATCCTTACTTGGTCATATCCCAAGCTAATTGGAATCGATCCAAGGATATGCCAACATCACATTTACACTAACCTAGCCATGAAGCCAAGTAGACAACTGCAAAGATGGCTAAACCCCAAATTGAAGCAAATCATTAAGGAGGAAATACATCAACTCCTCAAGGTAGGATTCATCTATCCCATCACAGATAGTGAGTGGGTTAGCCCACTCATAATTGTGCCAAAGAAAGATGGCAAGTGGTAGATCTACATCAACTTTAGGCTATTAAACATGGAAATATTTAAAGATCATTTTCCATTGCCATTTGTGGACCAAGTGTTGGACACTATCTCTGGGCATTTCTATTATAGTTTCTTGGATGGTTATAGTGGCTATAACCAAATTCAAATTATGCCCAAAGATCAGGCCGAGACAACATTCACAAGTTGCTGTGGGACTTTTTCATATCATAAGATGCTATTTGGCCTATGTAATGCCCCTATAACATTTCAATGCCTTGTTCTTAGCATCTTTCAATAGCAGATCGATAGTATTGTGGAAGTATTCATGGATGACTTCTCCACCTATGGAGCTATGTTTGAGCAAGCCTTAAACCACCTTGAGCAAGTACTAAAAATATGTGTGGAGACAAATTTATGGCTCAACTAGCAAAAGAGTCATCTCATGGTCCACAAAGGCATTGTGTTGGGGCATCGAACTTCACAAGAAGGGATTGAGGTAGACTCAGAGAAGATAAGGATCATCCAAGGAATAACATGCCAACCAAAGATAGTTAAAGATGTATGATCATTCCTTAGACATATTGGCTACTAATGATGATTCATAGAGAATTTATCTAAGATTGCAAACTTTTTGGTTAAGCTTACGTAGAAAGATGCTCCATTCATCTTGACTAAGGAGTGCAAACGTGCCTTCCAAAAATCAAAGGAAAAACTCATAGAAACTCCAATTATATAAGCACCAAACTAGTTCAGACCATTTCACATAATGATGGATGCATCTAATTATGCTTTGAGAGTAATTCTTACATAGTTAGACAATTAAAAATGTCCATATTACATCCACTGCACAAGCTAAAACACTATAGGTGCACAACTGAATTACACCACCATGGAGAAAGAATTAATAGTAGTGGTGTATGCTCTTGAAAAATTTAGATACTATGTACTTTGTTATAAAGTATTTATGCACATAGACCACAGTGCCATCTGCTTCCTAATGAACAAGCTGATGGTGAGCACCTGTATCATACGGTGGCTTGTGATCTTACAAGAATTTGATCTCATGATGGTAGATTAGAAAGGGACTGAGAACGTGGTTGCTAACCACCTCTACAAACTAAGATGGGATATTAAAGAGGAGGATATCTCACTCTCTAATCAATTTTTAGATAAACTTCTCTTTACAAAAGTAATAAATGACCAAGGACCCACAAACCAAACATGGTACAATGGCATCCTCACGTATCCTCTCACTCAGAAGATGCCACAAGATCTTGACTTTAGAAAAAAATAACAATTTTTTCATTGAGCCAAATACTTCATGGAAACAAATGGACACCTCTACAAGGTATGCACCAATGGCCTAATTCATTGGTGTGTCCTTGATGAAGATCAATTATGCACTTTCTAGGATGCTCATGAAGGGCCTTGCGGAGGACACTATGCAAGAAGATGCACAAGCATAAAAATCTTGATGGTAGGATACTATTGACCTCTAATCTTCAAGGATGCCCATTAGTTTGTTCAATCTTGTGAATGTTGTCAATGAGATGGTGGGATGACCATGCAAATGGAGGGTCCTCAACAGTGGATTCAACCGCTAGAGCAAACATCACACCCATGGGTTCCATCACATCCATGTCCAATGAAAAGACATATATCATCGTCGTAGTTAACTATTACATAAAATGGGCAAAAGCAGTAGCTATTATTAACTATACATCATCCACTACTACTAGATTTGTACAACAAAATGTTGTAAATAGGTTTGGGATGCCACATGCACTAATTTCTAACAATGGAATTGATTTCACAAGTGCCACTTTTAAAAAGCTGATGCAACACTTAGGGGTTGAACATAAATTAACAACACCCTATCACCTCGAAGCCAACGGTTAAGAAAATTTAACTAATACGGAAATCGTAAGGATCCTAATAAGGACCATAAGCAAATATAGAAAATATTGAAGTACAAAAATCAATGATGCCCTATGGGCCTACCACTAAACATGAAAAATTCCTATTGGCTACTCTCCCTATGAGCTAGTGTATGGAAAACTTTCAATGCTCTTGATTCAATCTGAGCTCTGTAGACTTTCAATAGCTTATGGTATGAATCTTAACCTATGTTTAGCATAAAAAGAAAGACTGATCAACCTCAATGGGCTAGATGAAAATTGATTAGTGGCCCTATCTTTGAATGAGGTGCACAAGGCATTCAACAAGTAATGTCATGACCTTAAAATGTGAAAAGTGAAATTTCAACCAAGAGATAAGGTTCTCTACTGAAACCCCACACACATACTGCAGAAGAAAAAATTCCAAATGTTGTGGAAAGGACCTTATTTAATCGATAAAACCTTTCCCTCTAGGGCCATGTTAATCTACAAGCCTAAAAGCCTAAATAAAAAGTAGTTGGTCAACATCCAACAAATGAAACCTTTTCTTGAACTAAGACAAGCTAGTGCAACTACCACATCAACAAATGGACAACCACACTCCATTTTTCAGATCTCCTCCTTTCAACACAATCGTGGGGGAGATGGCCATTGATGCTAACTATCCACACGGCTCCTTAGTATTTCACTTTTTGTTTTACACTTTGTTGATTTTTACCTTTTTTCTTTGGTTTCTTATTCTATTGATTTTCTCAATTTTTTTAACAACATTGTTCATATGTTTTACCTTTCTTGATTAGTTTACACTTTCTTATATATTTTACTTTGTTTTTTTTTAGTATGAATTTTCATTATTTCTACTAATAACAGTTCTTTATTACCATAGGACATAGTACCACTATTGTTATTTACTAATGATGGTTAGTGCTTAATGTTGTGATTGTCAATGTCTAGTTTCTATTTTTAAATTATGATGTTTGATGACTATGACATGGTTTATTTTTCATGGAACAAGCAGTGAGTCCATGTCAACCACACATCTAGCAATCTCTATGGTTTTCCTTATTCTAGAAGTTTGAAGACCCTTTAATTAAATAAACTTTTAATTGTGACCTTGGTAGTTTCTGGAATTGGGAAGGATTCAAAGGTTTATATAAGATGTGACTTCAAGGAAACTCAATACAATTTGTACTCTTTTGCTTACTTGATTGCTTGGGTGTCTTCTCATGGACTTCTTATTGTTCCATTCCAACCACTAATAGGAAATCAAATAAAGTCTTTGCATGTTGTGGTTCCCATCCAAAAATTTTTAAAAAACATATGATGGAAATTCAAAGCACATCCCTTAGACAAATAAATGGACTACAAGCATTGGTTATGGGACTAGCAAGACATGGTACCCATGCCTAAAGGTCCCCTCTAACTAAGGCCATCTCTCTTTCACATTCTACTTCTCTTTTCTTCTCTTTATGAAATGATGGTTGTTTTATGGGAGCGTTCTTGTGTCTTGAGTGGGTAGATCGGTCTTGGAGCGATGATGTGAAGTCATTAAAAGAGGCTAGTTTTGGTCTGGACTAAGGATGGATCTTCTCAAGTCGTCTTAAACACAAATGCCACAAGGAACTTCTTATGACCTTAATTTAGGATTCCAACCCACCTTCTTAGTCATTCATATATGCTACCATAACTCACCTCACTTCTAGTTTCTATGTTATGGTTGATGTCTTAGTTTGACATGTTGGAATTCTTAGATAGATTCTTTCAAGTTGGTCCTTAACTTTTCATGATCATTAATTAACTATGGGGCCCATACGCTCCTTAGTTGAGGTTATGCAAGGGCAAGAAGGGCATGTGCTTGCTATGGGGAGTATCCACTTGCATATCTCTTGGTTTGGATAAGTTAAGTCCCTGACCTTAGCCATTGCTACAGTCCTATATTTCACATATACCATTATGTCTCTTGCTCAGTGCTCCTTAAACTTTCATTAAACTCATTCTCTACATCATTTTCTCAATTTTCTAAATTTCTATGCTCCAAAACTTTTCATCCTCCTCATGGCTTTTTGATCTTCCATTTGATCCTAATTTCATCCAAAAGCTCCTTGTATTTTGAAAGTGTTACAAAAGTTAACAAAAGTCTATGATGGTCAATAGCTATGTCGACGAGGCTCATCGACACAGCCAACCCAGTTGATGAGGCCCCATTGACGAGGCCTTGTTGAAGCATGTAAAAAATCTATATATACTATCACATACTTGGAATTTTTTTGTTATTTGCTTCATAACATGAGAAGAGTTTTTGCCATTTTTCAAAGCCCAAAACTTTCTAGAGCCCATAACTTCCCAACTTCTTGTCCAAATTACTCCGTTCTTTAATCTTGTAGCTACTGTAGGTAAGGTCTTCATTGTGGGGGTTGCAAACCTTAAGGTTTTCAATGAAATTTTAAAAAAAAAATCTAACTCCCCCAAAGGGTTAATGAATACAATGATATGAAACCATCAAAATTTTGAGAGTTAACTATTCCAACACCCTCCAAAATGACTTGTTAACATTAAAACATAAATAAAATAATCATCATAATTGATTAAATTAGTCATAATCACAACTTAGCCAAGTGTAGCTATCCTAAGGAGATAAGGTATTCGAATTGTTTCATGTTACACAACAATTGCTAACCTATGGTCATGTTGTGATTATAGATTACACCAAGACCAAAATGACCATAGGAGGAAGGACTCTCTTAACCAAGGGAGAAATGACCTAGAATTGGAAGGGGCCAACAAGAACAAGCCTAGGAGCTGCTAGAGGCAACCCATGCAATAGGACCTCTTTGAGAGAAGCCCAAAGTGGAATCTTTTTGACAGATTCCCCAAGAAGAAGTTTCAATAGAACAATATTAACAAGGGGAAGCACCAGGACCCATATTAAGGTTTGAAGTCATACTAACACAAGCTTGCCTCAACACCATCAAGTCTCATGAGATCCAATTCTTAGTTCTCTAGAAACTAAATTTTGGGCCATTTTTAGAACATGCTCCAACAAAGGTGAAAATACAATTGCAAACCTCTTCCATGTGACTAGTCATCACTTGCACTGGGGAGTGGTACATGGAAGGGACATATCTCTTCTAGAACAATAGAAGTTCAAGATCCATAGTGAAAATCAAGGATGTTCAAGTGTCCTACTCAGTTGAAGCTATCGCATAGGTGTTGGGGTTGCCTAATACTAAGGCACAACTAGCAAAGCTATCAACACAAGGTGATCCTAAGGCCAAAAAGGAATGGACTTAGCAATGTTATGGGGTTGATCATAAGGAATATGATGTGCTCACATTACCAAAATGCATATATTTCAAAATTGCAATCTATCACCTCAATCCAACAGTGAGGCCCAATAGGGTGACTGCCTTTTCTAGCTAAGAATGCATCACTCTATGTGGGAGATTTCTAGCAAACCTTCCACAACTGATATATTTAGAGATCAAAAATACCTTACAAAAAATGAATGTGGAAGGAAAACCCTACCTTTTCCATGCCTCATTCAAAAACTTTGTAAAAGGGTAGCAATCATCCACCACACAATTGACATAATCATGCATGCTCTTTTGGCCTCGTGGTTTGAAATAATGAAGGACTAGACACCTACTATGACTAAAGAAGAGGAGCAATAGCCACCACCTTCATTGCCTACTCAAGAAACAACACCGAAAGCTTGTGTAGCCATTAAGCACTTGCATGAAATCTAAGAGCAGCTCTTGCGTGAGTAGGAGCAACATGCAGGAACAAGTGGTGTAGACCTATTTGTATATTAACCAGCGATGAGTCACCTTAATGAGGTGGCTTAAACAATTAGCCAAATGGAAAGAGGTGGGCCAATATTCCTTGCCCAATAGATGTTGTTGCCCACAAGGTCAGATCTCAATGTCTGAGAGGTGATAGTGTTATTATCTCAAAACCATTTATCCCCAAGGAATGCCACCTCCTTTTTGGTGTGTTTGGAGGAAGGCGAGGGAGAAACTCTACTATTGATGTAGCACCAAGGACAAGAAACCACTATTGAAGTAGTTGCTGATTGACTTGCTAAAGGGCTTAATGCACTTATGATGTTTGTACCAAATGTATCTATATTTCAAGATGTGTAGACATCTATGGGCATAATCAACAGAAGATTGAATGTAGGCTAGCATGAAGAAATCGATTTTGGATATCTTCAATTTTCTGGACAACATCACTATAATCCATTCAGAGCTATTGGAAGAAAAGGGAAAGTGCATCATCTTGGAGTGGAAATTTAACATGTCCTAAGCACAAAACCAATGCTTGGTCACAGAAGTTGCTAAACTAGGTGCCTGTTTTGCTGATCCTATGCTTCTTAGCCCAATGACAACTAAATATGAAGCCTTTCAATAACTTCAAGAATGACTAAAACAAGTTAAGGAAGAAATAGTAACAGCCATCTTCAACTAGTTTATAGCAAAAGCAAAAACCTACTCAATTTAGAAGAACTTGGTTTAGATGTCATAAGAAAATGAATCATTAACCATTGAAAATCATTTCCTGTGCAATGTTGATGCACAAAAACAAAAAATGTAGGAATTTATTCATCAATAGTAAGCATCACTTACTAAGGTAAATAAAAAATGGAGGAAATTGGCCATGGAAAATCAAAATTTGTTTATGGAGGAAGTCCGAGCCTTACACTAAAAGTCTACCATTGAGATTTCTACATAGAAAAATGAGGCTTTGAAGTTTGAAAGAGTTAAAAATCACTATAGAGACTAGGTTGTCTTGCAGAAGGTGGTAAATAAGAAACATATTCAAATGGCTAAGGCAAAAGAAAATAAAGCCCTCCAAAAACTGTAGTAAGGAAGAGAAGTATGGCAGCCCATCATTGATGGGATTGAGACATACAACAAAGTAGAGATCTTCCTGAAGGAGTTGCAAATTGAAGAAATGACAGAATACATAGAATTGGCCAATCTTCGCTATGAAAACTTGGAAATGCTAATTATTGGATGGTTGTAGTTAAAACTTGAGAAGCAAGTGGCTAGCTCATACTTGCTATACAAGGTCAAGTTCAAGCACCATAAGGACACCAAGCAAAAGCTTGAGATAGAAAATTTGGAACTTGAAGTTCTTAGGGCACGATTCATGGATTAACGATCAGCTGCTAAGAACTTGGCCAAGACAATGAATGATTAGTAGGACCTAAAAGACATAGTTAAGGTGTTCAACATTGAATGTAAATAATTTGCTACCTAGTTTA
>MNCI01001661.1:287389-297852 GCA_015680685.1 Gnetum montanum | reverse complement strand
AGGTACAATTTTCTCGAATAAAGATCCGTTTACTTTAAGACTCCTACTACGGGCACATGGAAATTATTCTAACTTTGGAATGGTAAAATTGCAAGAGTTTAGCTAAGGGTCTAAGTCTAATTGCCTAGAATAAGGAAAGTGGCCTCTTATTTATGGAAATTAAGGTAGGCTGCGATATCACGTATGCGATATCACGATTCATCATACCCCCATGACTAAATGAAAACTCATCCTCGAGTTCCTTATAAAATATTGGGAAGGTATGAGATTATTGACTTGAATGACACTAATGGTGAATGGGGTGACACGTGAATAGATCACCATTACAATACATGGCAATATTAGTGTTCATGACCACAAGAGTGAACACTATACACATTTGACATCTAGCCTTATTTGGTAGCTAAGAGAGAAGAGAAAGAGAAGAAGAAGATGTGTCTCTATCGATGCCAAAATTGTGCCTTCCATTGTCCATCCATAACCGCACCATCAATCTTGTTGCTTGCATAACTATTCTAGCATCAGTCCATCCTAAGTGTTTCCTCCAGCTCCAATCCATTGTTGTATGATTGTCATCTGCACAAACAACACAGTCTCATATTAGCAAGGATAAATAACTCACAATGCAATTGATACCTTGCTTCGGTGTATGTTCCATTGGTTGAGTTGTGATATGGCTAATACGGATTCTAGATATATAACACTGGTGACTACCCAAGGTGTAGGGGTTAGGAGAAAATTGAAAAAATTGGACCAAGACGCCCATGACTAAGAGCAATCCTCCGGTAGCGATAGAATGGAAAAATATAAGGAATAAGAAAGATGGAGAAAAATAAACAACGGAAATGCCGATAAAATAGATGTCAGAGGTGGGAATGAAAAAAATAAATGTTGATTGTGGAAATGTTTAAGGGAAAGAAGTTAACTAATGCACCAAGTAGGAATGCCAATGGGTCCTCTCCAAAGCAAGCTCATGCCCTTAATGCCCTGACAATTCCACATTCAAAGAGTCTGTAGGCTCTAAAAATATCATTTGGAAGCAAGAGTTAAAGTCTTAACCACAAGAATTTACCAAAAGGAAAACAATGCATCAACCAAAATATAGACTATTGATATAGCCAGCAATGAGGTTGAAAATGGAGAAAGAATGATGAGGAGAAGAGAATGGAATGGAATCTTAAGAACAAGGTGGTGTACAGCCCCTTGTGTATTTATAGTTAATGTGACTTAGTAGATCTCATTCCAAATCCATCCTCAAACAATCCACATCTAGTGACTTCACATTAATACACTTGCCCAATCCATCCACTTGAAGTAACAAGAATGTTGTCACCAAAGAGTCACCACCATTCCGAAGAAACAAAAGAGAAAAAAGTAGGGAGCGAGAGAGGGCCTTAGTTAGAGGGAACATATTTGTTTAGTTCCATAACCAGTGCTTGTAGCCTAGATGATTATTTTTTCTAAGGGGTGTGCTTTGAATTATCACTTTTTTTGTTTTTTTTTTATCATGAGAACCACACCATGCAAAGACTGATTATTTTTATTAGCTCGGCTTCCTGATAATGGAGCAACATCATAATGGTAAGGAAAACTCAAGAGGAAAACATCCAAGCACCCAAGAGAATGGCCAACACAAATGAATCAAATCCCCTTAAAGTCACACCCTTTTTAATCCTTGAGTCCTTCCTCAGTTTGAGAAATCGCCAGTCACCAATTCATTGATAGTTCTATTATTAAGAAATGGACTGTAAAGTTTCAAGCCAAGAGAGACCATAGAAATTCATGGATGCATGGATGACGTGGACTCATTGCCTATTATATCAAGAGAACCATACCTTAGTATCAACATTATAACTCAAAGGTAAAAAACAAACATTAGCAATCAATGAAATACAGTTCATACCACCATCATGAGCACTTATTAGGTGACGAACCTAACAAAATAAACAACCTCACAAAGAAACGAAAAATTATGAACAATGTTCCAAAACAAAAACAAGAAAAGTTAAAGAAATTTCTAAAACAAAAATGTGTAAAAAAAAACTTAAAAAGGAACTGAGGACCTCAAATGATCAGTAGAGGTGGCCATCTCCCCATGACTGAGTTGAAAGGGGGAGATTCGAAATAATGAGTGAGGTTGTCCCTTCTCAGAAGTATTATGTGCACTGGTCGTTCCAAGTTCATGGAAGGGTTTGGCTCATTGCACATTGACTAGTAATCTCTTATTAAGGTTTTTTTCTAACTTTTTAGGAGTTTCAAACTTTTCCCAATTGATGTTTCCTAGGTTAAGGTTTGGAAGTTGACGACACTCTTACTCCAGTGCATCTATGCTTTCAACGTGAACGTGCATTATTCCCTTAGTTAGTTTCATGCATGTTGGTGACTTGCTCTCTTAATTAGCTATCAACCACCGAGTGTCTTCTTGTTATGTGGTTGCTACATACAAGAAATTTTGTATGTTAATTCCTTGTGCACACTAATTGCATGCAGGCAATGCTGAACATTCTTGCATGCCATCACACCCCATATCACTGTATGTGATGCATGGAACCTTCTTCTTCTCGATCTTTCCAAAAGTATTTTGCTTAGAAATTTCCAGGGAAATATTGTGCATTCCTAGGCATGCATTTATGGTACTTACTTCCCTTGATTATTGGGAAGTCCCCTTTATCATTGTTTACCTATATCACTAGGAAATTAGCTGGGTATGACCATACACACACAGTGGTAATGATGTCCTCCACCAGTCCCAAGGGAACAATGATGGACTCATTAGCCAACTCTAGGCAAATATTACTTTTCTTTAATGGAGGTAGGTTCTAGGCTTTATACATCTCTTGTGATATTAAGTTGACTCCGGAACCTAAGTCTAGAAGAGCTTTACATGGTTCATTCCCAGCGACTTGGAGATAGATTAGAGGGCTTCCAGGGTCAGAGAATTTCTTGGGAAGGTGGCCCTCCTTAATCCATTCAGTAATGACATGTGTTAACATAACCATATGCGTTGAGCTCAATTTTTGGTTTTAAGGGAGCTCTGAAGCTTTATTTGAGGGAGATGCATTCAGAGATTCAACCTCTTGTGGTTGTGAGGGCTTGCTTGGACTGTTGGTTCTGAAGAAAGGCCTTCTCTTCATACAGTTGTCAGAACTAGTAGTGGGTTGAAGATTCATAGCACTCGTAGCATTACGTTGCTGCAGTTAAGTGGGGAGTTCCCCTTGCATTGCTGGAGTAGGTGGTAATGGAGCTATCGGTGTGAGAGTTGCGGATGGGTTTGGAGGATGGTATGTCTGTAGGTTATCTCCCCTAGGAGAAGGAGTCCTATAATACTCCTAATCTTGGTAGTGATGTTGTGGTGCCATGTGACCAATAGAGTCACGTGGAGAGATTAGCTATTGCACATAGTAGCCATATGGATCTGGTTGTCGATAGGGGTATTGTTGCCTTGGTGGTGGCATCCCCCATGACTGTGGGTATTGCCACTATTGGTGTTACTCAATAGATTATGGTGGAGTTTCACTTGGATAATATGTTAAAGGTTGGTGGAACTACCTTGGGTTACCTTGGGGATAAGGTAACCATCGAGATGCTTGCCGTTTGTTAAGTCGTGGGTTGAGTGCATACACCCCAGACTCTTGCAGATGTGAGATTACTGGGTAACATCCCTTAGGATGCTCATATTGTCATATCTCACATCCACTATCATTGTTCGTATCTGAATCCACAACCTCTTCGGTGATGGTCATTTTACCCTTACCTTTGTTACGTGCATTGTCCACTTCTCTCTTTTTATTTTTTTCATACTCACTACCTCGCTCCCTAGACTCCTCTATGATTTTAAGGATAGTTTCAAACCTACTATCCAAGGAGTCCCACATTTGGTCTACCTTTGTCGATACCTCTGTTGTTAATTTTTGGAACAACAAGGTTTTCCTATTCACCATCTCTTCAAGTGGTGTCTCTTCCTCCTCCTCACAAAATCTCACTCCCCTTTTTCAAAGGGAAGGATCTCGGTTGTACTTTTCCATACTTTCTCTCTTACATAGCTCCCCTTCTTCCTTGGCTACTTACTCTAGCAATCTATGAACCTAATCAGACCTAAGCTCTGATAATCTTCCTTGGGCATACATTCCAAGGGTTCTCCTTGTTTCATGCCTAAATCCATCTACGAGATGGCGTAGTTGATCCCACTGTGAATAACCATGGCCAGGACAACTATGTAACAGTGCGTAATAGCGGTCCATGATAGCATCCAAGGGTGAATGATTTCCTTGCTTCCATCCTTGGATTTTTTTTTGCATGTTAGACACTCGGGAGTATGTTTGATACTTATCATTAAACAGTTCTAACATTGTACTCCACCTCCAAATGGACTCCAGTTCTAAGGACCAGTACCAGCTTTCTGCTTCCTTCACCAGTGTCCTTGGGAATAACTTTAGTTTTTGCCATTCATTTTCTATGTTCTACAAGGCACATGCATCGTGGAATTCTTGTAAATGATTTTGAGGATCAGCATTGTATCCCCATTCAAATCGTGGGATATTGTTCATGTCTAACCTCTTGATCCTACTATCCTTTTGATGCCTTGTGGGAACTCTTACGACCTCTGTGATATCTAACATGATTCTGGTTGCGAGTAGGGGTTCTTTGTGGTCATCTCATTCATAGCATATATGATGTCTATGCAGTTCCCTACTCTCCCTTCTTCCATGCCTTGATTCCTTAGAGTGTCCTCATCCTCGTTCTTGACTATCTCGTTGATGTTTTTCACTTTGTTTCCCTTTATCCTCACGGTTAGGTTCCTTGTGACTGCGTCCGGACACTGAAGGAGAGGGTGAATGTGATGATGAAGGTGAAGAAGAAGGAGAACCATCGCCATGATGATGTTTTATACCTTCTCTTTGGTGGTCTCAACTTTGATCATGATTATGATCAGAACGTCCACCCTTATCGTGTGTTTGTGTTCCCTCGTTGGACACTTCGTGTTCGTGGGAATTAGAACTAGGGTTGTGACTATGGAGTGGAGGTTTTGATACACACCTCCTGACCATCGTTAGGAGGGGAAACATCATTTGGTGGGGAACCTATTGAAACAAGTTCACCACCCTCAATTTTTCTTAAGACATGCAGGGCATTATGTGGCATTTACCCTTTGAGGATGTATGGTATCTCTCTTGTCGCAAGTCCCTTTGATGTTGTGCTTCTGTGGGATGGTAGTCCCTTATGTCATGATCACATGCAACATATTCCGCATATAAAAGCAGCATGTCTATTCATGTGAGAGCACGAAGGAGCATGTTGGGGACTACTCGGTTTGGAGGCAACACTATGTTACCCTCCAAGTCTCTCCAACATAGTTGTTCATCTTGATGGAGAATAAAGGTAAAGTCAAGTACATACCCATCATGATGAGTATATACCACATGAAACTATTGAGGAACTAGCAGATCTTGGTTACGTGTGTTATGCTATTGATTGTCTCTTGTGTTAGTCCTAGGTGGTAAAGTGCTTTTGTGTGAAGAAGAAGACATTTTTGTCTTGTTCGTTGTGCGATTTACCATTGTCTTATTTTTCCTTGATTAACCCTAAGGGTTCGTTCTAGCATCCCAATGATATAAATGATTTCCTATGTTCTACGTAGCACACAAACAACTAAGTCCCTAGAAATGGTGCCAATGATGAGTGGTGAGATACCCCTACACTCAACCATACAAATACAAGTGTTTTACGCATGATCCAATTGAACTCCAAGGACTAAGTGTTTATGTGCCTTAATGGAACACTCAAGGTTAATCAATCGTTGTCTTCCCAAACTTACTTATATTGTCACAGTTGTATGGTTAAGTAAGCTTGAGGTATATGATTTTTATAACTTCTATCTTTTTAATGTCTTGTGCTAATAGATGAAGGTAAGGAGAACTAAGTGACTAACTTTCATTAACTATTCACTAACTAAGTTCTAATTGTTCCTAACACCACTATCCGTTCCTACTTGCTGCACACATCCTGAACTAGTGCAATGCTGCTAGGATTACCAAATGCAACTCATTACTGGGTTACCAAGCACTACACACATGCTCGAAGTGATCGTACCGAGTGTACTTAACTAGGAGAGTCACGGGTTAAGAGAGAGAGATTAATTAACTAGGAAAGCATTTAAACATTCAACAATAATTAATTACTATTTAGCTTAGTCCACATGCTGCAAGGTTTATCATAAAGTTCATCTTTATTTCCATACAAAAATGTGTGCTCAGGTACAATTTGCTCAAATAAAGATCTATTCACTTTAAGACTCCTACTACGGGCACATGGAAATTATTCTAACTCTGGAATGGTAAAATTGCAAGAGTTTAGCTAAGGGTCTAAGTCTAACTGCCTAGAACAAGGAAAGCTGCCTCTTATTTATAGAAATTAAGGCAAGCTGTGATGTCACATACGCAATATCGTGAGGTGGATGTGATATCATGGCTCATCAGTTATGATTAGCTACATCAATAAGGCCTTATTAACATGGCCTCATCAATTGGGCCTATCAATGAATCGTTTACTATGTTGACACAGCCCCATTGATGCAAGGTCCAATTTTTGCTATAAATACATGCTCACCAACCACATTTGGCATCAAATTGATACTAGTAGCAAAGATCTTGTAGGTTTTTTATTTAAAAGTTAGAATATTTCTTCTGAGTGCCTACTGCAGGAGTTATTGAGTGTAAATATCTTTATTCAAGCACTATTGTACCTGAGCATGACAGTGTGTGCAGCAATAAAGATGAGGTTCTTGATAAACCTTGTAGCATTTTGGATAGTTTAGATATTTATTCATGCATTCAATGTTTTTAATTAGTTATTCAATGTTTTTCAATAATTAAGCTAATGAGGTAATTAAGCACGATAAGCTAGATAGATTAATTACATAAGCATGATCGCTTTGAGGGTAACATGCATCCACTTGGTAATCCCAATAGTGTTATTACTTGGCATGCCTAATAGCATAGCACTTGGTAACCCAACAATGGATACATGGGTTCAAGATGTGTATGAAAAGAAGGACCAGATGCTTATGATAGGACTAGTTAGAGATTAGCTAGTTAGTTAATTTAGATTAGTCATTAAATTCCTTTATCTCTCTCTCCAAGCACCAAAGAACATAAAATATAAAATAATAAAAATCATATGCCTTGATTACACTTAACCATACCCGTATACTTCACAAGTGTAATTGGAAAGACAATGATCAACCTTAGGGCAAGCTTCACTACCTAGAAGACTAGGGCATCAAAAACTATAGGGTCCATGGAATCTAACTGGATTGCGTGTGAATGCTTTATGATTTATATGGTTGGTAATAGGGGTACCTTGTCGCTCATTAATTATTATACAAAATCAATTACCTTTGTTAGTTCTAGGCTATGGTTTAATTTACAAGTTCTTGTAATTGTTTGAGTGATTACAAACTTATAACTTGTACCAAGGTAAATAAAATTAAAATGTCTTGAGCTTGAGATGACTACATAAACAATTTAAATAGATTTATGGATTGTTTCATATGACACTACCAATTTAGTAATAGTTTGATGTGCAATGATTAATAATTAAGCAACTATAACTATAGTCCTAAGAATTGGTTTAGCTTATGAATTGTGACATGTGAGATGTAAGGTAACTTTGTTAATTTTCTGAACAAAAGGTTAGCTTCACATTATAATAGAGTAAATTAAGAGAGTAAAAAGATATTCCATGATAGATTTGGTGGTTGATAAAAGAACAAGATCTTTTATTTAAATATTATTTTTTCCCTTGTATGAAAGACATGTAGTGGTGGATAATGGCCTACTCATTCTAATAGGTTGGTCCATCATTTTGTTGGAAAGTTTTTGCTTCTATGAATTTTATGTAGTACGTATTTTGAAAATAATTTCCACATTTATGGATTATTTTATTTTTAAAATAAAAAATCCGTTTCTACTCAATGTGAGAATTGCCATTACATCAAGATCGTGTTAAATGTGTTGAAGCATAATTTTGAGATTAAATAGACTTTCATGAATCAAAAAATCTTTATCACATGTTTATACTTCTTAAAATAGATTGTTTAAAATGTATTAAATTAAATATCTTATGTTATCAATAAGAACATCCGCTTAACCAATATCCTACAATAAAAAAAAATATGCACTCAATATATACAACTATAATTTAAAAAATAAGAAATAAGAAATAAGGATTCGTAGCATATAGCATGCATAGCTTTACGCTAAATGCTTAAATCTTTTCTTTCACTCTACAATCTTTTTTTTTTCACCCATAAAACAAAATGATGTATGTTATAAAAAAATTCAAACAAAAATGAAACCAAGATATCATTTGTAATGAATTGAATCAAGTTAGAATTACTTTTCTAAATATTTTTAGAAGCTTTTTATCTTCATTTCTTTCTTCAACAACTTCTTAAACAATAGAAGGGGACTATAAAAATATTTAAGTTAAATGATTTTTTTTTTTGAACTTCTCATCTTCTTTTCCTTATATTTGGATGGACTCATATAACTAAAGAGACATTTGTTACATAACAATCTTTCTTTTGTTATTTGAGAAAATGTGTAACTTGTAGCTCACTTCTAAAAATCTTCTTTAATCTTACATATTTATCCAATGTCATCTAGAAGCTTATTCATGAAAGGTAATATTGAATTCTTTAGTTCACTAGCTAGCATTGAATTTTTTTAGTTTATCTTTTTCTAATCTTATCTTCTCCACTCTTTCACAAATTTTTTTTTAGGATATCTTCTTTTCTATGTGTGATGAATAAGTGAGGTTAAATTAGTAACATTTTTTGAGATGCAAATATCTTTAGCTTTGATAATGTTTAAATTAATAATATTTTTCTAATAAAAAATTATTTTGAAAAATAAATTTATATGCATTCTCAATCCTCTTTAAAGTTATAAGAACCTTAATAGCATGCTTGCAAAGTTGACCTATGCATGCCCATTTACATTGACATGTAATATCATATGAATATATATTAGAGACAACATACCAAGCATCATTATTACTACTAATTTAACTTCACCCATACCCTTTTTTTCATAAATAGGCATTTTATAACAATCACAATCATTCCAAAGCTTTTTTCCAACAAAGAAAATTATCCTCCTAAACCCTATTGTTAATAAAATACCCTTCTTCCTTCATCCTACATGAATTCCAATGATGTAATTAAAAGCTTGATAAGTACTAAATAAGGTAATCCACCCAATCATATAGATATTTTCTCTTTAAAAACCAAAGATATGACTTAATAACATTATTGCTATATTGCTTGATAAAGTCAATTTTTGTTGCACTGTGCTATTGTAGCAATGATGTCATAGATTTGATGTCATGGTACATGCTACACCATCATTGATATGATGTCTCAAGATGTGTGCAACCCTATAAATATTAGCACTTCAGCACACAATCTGTAACTTTTTATTCCAATCCTTACCTAGACTCTTGCAATTTTCTTATGTAGCTTTAGTAATAGAGTGAATGCCCATGATGTGGCATTGAGCTACTGTCCCATGTTTTTATTTAAGTGAATTGTACTTGGATGAAGTTCATGATTGATGACTCGCGATATCGCATACGCGATATAGGAGCCTTCCACGCGATATCACGTACACAACATCGTGGCCTACCTCATTGCCTATAAATAAGAGGTGGTGATGAGTGGCGAGATACCTCTACACTCAACCATACAAAACGAGCATCGCACATGTGATCTGGTTGAACTCCGCAGATGGACTAGTTGTGGCACCTAGATAGTTAGCCTTAGGTCGCAGTTCGCTGTCTTCCCACCTAGACTAGTTTTGCANCCTAGCTACACCACTGGGCTACCAAGCAATCACACTTAAATGCTCGTAATCAAGTCGTACTCGTTCTGCTTCTAAGAGTTTAAGGGTGAGAGACTAATCGCGATGAGTAACTGATTCCTTGAATAGACGTACACACCCGTGGGCGCTCGTAGCCAAGTCGTACTCACACCGCACTACAAAAGAAATAAATAACATTAAATAAATAACAAATAAATAAACTAAGTGAATGTTGCAATGATGAAGTAATCTCGATCTTTATTGCCGGTCATGTGCGTGTCCAAGTACGGCACACTTGAATAAAGACACCGTACAATCACATTCACCACACTGCGGGCAGACACGGGAAAAAAATCTAACTCTGGAGGGATCAAACTGCCAAAGCTTTGCTACTCTAAAACTGGGATACAGAATGAGGGAGAGCTGCCTCTTATTTATAGACATGGTGGCGGACTGCGATATCATGTATGGGATATCATAGGGGAAGATGCGATATCGCGGGGGATGCGATATTGCGTCGGCTGCGATATCGCATATGGGATATTGCGGCCTGTGCGAACCGCATCTCATCATACCCCCACGACTAAATAAAAACTCATCCTC
>MNCI01001661.1:247511-276159 GCA_015680685.1 Gnetum montanum | reverse complement strand
TCTATGAATAAAACACTCATGTGGATCGTTGGTTGAGGTGTGTTCTATGTTATCGAGTCTCGATGATCAATTATTTGGATAGTGAGCCCATTGCACCCACTCATCCATTCTACAAATAAGAGGTTCTGTTCGAGGGTACAGTGATATTCTTGACATTCTTGAAACCTAAAATTAATTTTGTGTTCATTGTGCCCAGAGTGAAGAAGGATGGACCAAGAGGGAATGACTAGGGTGTGACATCAAGGGGACTTGCAAATTCTCTTTGGTAACCTCTATGGGAGTTATCATGCAATGTGTTTGTACTAAGATCCTTGTAGATCTAATGAAAAATGAGAGTAAGAGTAACCAAACAGGCACTCAAAAATAAAATGTTGTTCTAGGGGGTCCCATTGGAAAGATATGCACCCATGCCTGAAGGTTGGTGATTTCTCTGGATTTAGTAAAGTGAAAAAAAAAGAGAAAAAAAAAAGAAAGCGAAAAAGAAGACAAAGGAAGTGCCAAAAAACAAAAATCACTCCTCCCTTGAACAAAAAGCCAAGTGATCGTACGCCTTGTTTTTATGGTACTCTCATAGTTGCTCATCATGGGATGAAACAATGCGATGTCATTGTTTAGAGGAATGGACTTGATCCTAATCTTGGAACAACAGGTTAATGACACCTTAATCATGCTTTACACGCAGGATTCGTTATGCCCTGAGTCAGTACCTCACGTCCCAATCTCTGCAATCCTTTCTCCGATTCGTCTCATCTCGCTATTCATGTATTTGTGACTCGTGTCTTGTATAGCATTGAATTCCTACCTCATCATGGTGGTATTAACATGTGTGTGTTTTGTTGCATTGGTATAGATTACATTTAACCCTTCTAATGCCTACAGACATCTTAAGGTGTGGTTACGCAAGGGCATATAGGTTGGAACCTACTTTGGCGAGGACCCACTTGCGTAACTTTTGTAATTTGTTCTTGTTGCACACCACCACATCATCTTATACCCTCCGAGTATTTCATTGTCAAATCTATTCTTTCCTTTGTCATCATTTTATCAAACGTTCCTCAAAACCAGGTCCGACATTAGACTTTTAGGGTAACTTTCTTGAAAACTTTCTAACTCTACAATCACACTAAGTAAAGAATCCAGCATTTATTAAAGGCAATGAGTAAGGTATGATGTCATTGAACTTTTTTCAATAACCTTACTAACAATTGATCTTTGTGTGATTATAGATGGCCCCTAAAAGAAGACAACAAGGAGGACCTTCTCACAAGGTGCAACTGAATGACTTGGAGGAGGTAGAGGCCAAGGACCTCATGCAGAACATGCAGAGCAGAAGGCAATCATTCAACATCCATCATGAAACTCCGGTTACTGCATAATCTACCCAAGCAAAGGAAGGAGAGGTCAGAGCCCGAGCCTATGAAGAGGAATGATGACTATGTGCAGCATGGCATGTTAAGGCCAATCAAGTGTTCCCGTAGCTACAGTGTCCATGAAAAGTATCAACTCCATCAAACATTGGAACATTAGCATGGACGGCTCATAATCCACGAATGGAAGAAAAAAGAAATGTCAGGCACTTCTTCAATGGTATCAATCTCAAAAGATTGGCACACAAAACAAAGGAAAGGCACCCATGGAGGAGCCACCACTACCGGGAACCCCATGAGTTCCACAAGTTTTGTCTTCTGTGTATGTGTCCAAATTTTGTTTAATTCTCCACTGCAGCATGAATAAATTCCTAGTCAATCAATAATCCCATACCTATCCACTGTGTATTCAATTGAGCTTGTTCCTCACTTTGACTCAAGGACGTGTTTTTACTCAATCGTTGGGGTATGATGAAGTGTCATTAAGTTGATGCGTTGATGGGGCCACGTATACGCGGTCGCGTCAATGCAACCCCATCGACACTACCTTTCTGCATCGACGGGGCCCCGTTTATGTAGTCACCTATCCTGGCCTATAAATAAGAGGGCCTTCCGCCTCATTTAGGCATCCTTTTGTCATTTGTAGCTAGACTCTTTCAGTTTGTTTCCATAGGAGTTAGAATATTTTCCCAGTGCATGCCTGTAGTGTGATGTTGTAATTGTACGACATCTTTATTCGAGTGTGACGTACTTGGACGTGCACATGACTAGAAATAAAGATCAAGATTACTTCATCATTGCAGCATTCACTTAGTTTTAACTGTTAATTGCTATTGTTATTTATTTCTTTCTTAGTTAATATTTATTGCTTTCTTAGTTAATATTTATTTATCATCATTTACTATTCCTGTTGTCAAATGTGAAATGAGTACAACTTAATCACGAGCATTTAAGTGTGACTACTTGGTAACCCAACCTCATACCTAGGATCTACGCTTGGTAATCCCAGTAGTATTCATGCACGAGGTCAAAGATGTGTACGGATGATTAAGGAATGGATGCTCATCACACTTAGGCTAGCTTAGACTTCATTTCCTATTACTCATTAGTTTAATCAAATATTATTCTCCATTGTCTCTACGAGTAGTAGTAGTTTAGGATCACATCATACGCCTCACTATGGACTAAACCATACGTGACAAAGCAAATACTAGTCCAAGTGGGAAGACAACGAACTGCGATCAACTTGTAACTATCTAGATACCACAACTAGCCTGTCCGCGGAGTTCGACCAGATCATGCATGAATGCTCGTATTTATATGGTTGAGTGTAGGGATACCTCGCTACTCATCAATAATCATGTCTCCTTCTTCATACGAAAGTATTTCATTACCTAGGTCTGATACAAGGAACAATCAGAGGCATAGTACACATGATAATCTACCAGTCCCTCAATAGTTTCATGTGGTATATGTTCATCCTAATGAGTATATACCAAACTTTACCTTTATTCTCCACCAAGATGAACAAATATGTTGGTGAGATTTAGAAGGTAACATAGTGTTAACTCCTAATCGCTTAGTCCTAGGCATGCTTCTTTGTGATCTCACATGAATTGTTATGCAACACTTACAGGTAGAGTACGTTGTGCATGATCATGACTTGAGAGAGTATCGACCCACGGAGGCACAACGTCAAATGGATTTACAACCTCTCCTTCAACATCTAGGCGTAGTCACAAAGAAAAAGACCATGAGGATAAGGGTAGGTGAAATGGGAGTCATAGACAAAATAGTTGAGAAAGGGGACAAGGGCACTTTAGAGAAACACACCATGAAAGAAGGGAGAGTAGGGAACAACATGGACATCATAGATGCCATAGACGAGATGATCACGATGAACCCCTACTCACTACTCAAAGTATGTTAGACATAACTAAGGCTGTTAGGAATCCAACAAGGCACCAAAAGGATAGTAGGATCAAGAGATTAGACATGAACAATATTCCACGATTTGAAGGGGAATACAAAGTTGATCCTCAAAATCATCTACAAGCATTTCATGATGTATGTGCCTTACAAAACATAGAAAATGAATGGAAAAAATTAAAGTTGTTTCCATAGATGCTAATCAAAGAAGTAGAAAGCTAGTACCAGTACTTAAAATCGGAATCCATTCGTAGGTGGAGTACCATGTTAGAATTGTTCAACGATAAGTACCAAATGTACTCTCGAGCGTCCAACCTGTGAAAGAAAATTCAAGGCTAGAAACAAGGAGGACATGAACCCTTGGATGCTACCATGGGTCGATATTATGCACTGTTACATTGTTGTTCCAGCAATGGTTACTCACAGAGGGATCAAGTACGCTATCTCATAGATGGGCTCAGGCATGAAACGGGAAGAACCCTTAGGACTTATGCCCAAGGAAGGCTATCTGAGCTTAGGAACCATCAAGTACAAAGATTATTAGAGCAAGTTGCTAAATAGGAAGGTGAGTTACGGAAAAGAGAGAGTGTGGAGGAATATAATAGAGATCCTTCCCTTTGAAAGAATGGAGTAAGATTTTGTGAGGATGAAGAAGAGTCACCACTTGAAGAGATGGTGAATAGGAAACCTTTATCCATTTAAAAACTTGCATCAAAAGTATTGGAAAAGGTGGACCAAATGTGGGACTCCCTATATGATAAATTTCAAACTGTTCTCAAAGTAGTAGAGGAGTTTAGAGAGCAAGGTAGTGAATAGGAAAAGAAAAAAAAAGAGAGAAGAAAAATATGCATGTAACAAGGGAAAGGGCAAAGTTGCCATCATCGAATAGGTTGTGGATTCAAATACAAGCAATGATAGTGGATGTGAGATATGCCAATATGACCATCCTAAGGGATGTTGCCCTATAATCTCACATCTGTAGGAGTCTAGGATGTATGCACTCAACCAATGATTAAACAAAAGGAAAATACCCTGAAGGTTACCTTATCCTCAAGGTAACCGAAGACAATTCCACCAACCCTTGACATATTATCTAAGTGGAACTGCACCATAACCAATTGAGCAGTATCAATAGTGGCAATACCCGCAATCATGGGGAATTCCACCACCACAGTAATAATATCCTTATCGGCAACCTGACCCATATGGATATTACATGCAGCAACCAGTCTCTCCACATGAATCTACTGGTCACGTCACTCCTCAACCTCACTACCAAAGCCCATGAGTACTATAGGACTCCTTCTCCTAGGTGTGATGTTCCATAGACATACTACCCTTCTCATCTGGCTGCACCTCTTCCACCCATATCTCCATTACCACCTGCTCCAGCTATGCAGGGTGAACTCTTTGCCCAGCCACAACAATGTAATGTTACAAGGGTTGTTAACTCTTAATCTACTATTGGTTTTGATAACCACATGAAGAAAGACCTTTCTTTAGAACCAATAGTCCAACTAAGCCCTTACAACCACAAGCATCTAATCCTTTAGATTCCTCATTACCAATCAAAACTTTAGAGCTCCCTTTAGGCCAAAAACCACGCCCAATGCATATGGTCATGTTAACTCATGTCGTCACTAATTGGATTAAGGTTGGTAATCTTCCTAGGAAATTTTTTGATCTTGGAAGTCCTCTTATATATTTACAAATCAATAGGAATGAAGTGTGCAAGGCTCTTTTGGATTTAGGTTCCAATGTCAACCTAATCTCTCAAGAAATGTACAAAGCCTAGAACCTACCTCCATTAAAAAAGAGTAACATTTTTTTAGAGTTGGCTGACTAGTCCATCACTATCCCATTAGGGCTAGTGGAGGACATTGTCACCACTGCTTATGGGTGGTCGTATCCAGTTGACTTCCTAATGATTCAAGTGAACAACTGTAAGGGAAACTTCCTAATCATAATGGGAAGAGCATGGCTAAGCAGAGTTGACATGCACCTAGAAATCAATGATCTTTCCCTAGAAATATCAAAGGAAAATACACTTGGAAAGATTGAGAAGAGGAAAGTCCCATGTATCGCATATAATGACATAGGGTGTAATTGCATGTAGAAGCCATGATTCATGCAACATTTAACATTGCCTGCATGCAATCAGTGTGCACAAGTGACTAATATACAAAGATACCTATATGCAGCAACCAAAACACAAGAAGGCACCCAGTGGCTGATAGCTTATCAAGAGAGCAGTTCAACTGTATGCATGGAACCAACTGAGGGTTTGACTTGGGCTTACATCAATAGCATAGACACATTAGAGCAAGTCCATCGNAATTTACATCGACCCCTCCATGAAGCCTTGATGACAACTACAGAGGTGACTTAACCTAAAGCTTAAGCAAGTGGTTAAGGAAGAAATCAAATAGCTTCTAAAAGTTGGGTTCATATACCCCATTATTAATAGTGAATGGGTTAGTTCCTTAGTTATTGTGCCTAAAAAGGGAGGTAAATGGAGGGTATGCATAGATTTTAGGCTACTGAATATGGCAACATTCAAAGATCACTTTCCATTGCCATTCGTAGACCAAGTCTTAGACACCATTGCAGGGCATCACTACTATAGTTTTCTAAATGGGTACAGTGGATACAACCACATACAAATAGCCCCAAAAGATGAAGCCAAGACTACGTTCACTAGTCCTTAAGGAACATTTGCACACAAATAGATGTTGTTTTACTTATGCAATGCCTTTGCAATGTTTCAACAATTAGTTCTAAGCATATTCCAATAGTAGATAGGAAATGGTATGGAAGTCTTCATGGATGACTTCTCCACTTACGGAGCAAACTTTGATCAAGCCTTGGATTGGTTAGAGCAAGTACTAAAGTGATGTGTAGAAACCAATTTATGACTCAACTAGCAAAAAAGCCATTTAATGGTCCAATAAGGCATAGTATTAGGGCATAAGATCTCATAAACAGTGATAGAGGTAGACCTTGAAAAGATCAAAGTTATCCAAGAAATTACTTGGCAACCTGAAACTATAAAAGATATTTGGTGATTCCTTGGACACATTGGCTACTACAGACACTTTATTGAGAACTTTTCTAAGGTTGTAAAATCATTGGTTGAACTAACAAAAAAGGACATACCTTTCGAATGGACTAGGGAATGCGAACTAGCTTTCCAATCTTTAAAATAGAATCTCATAGAAACACCCATTCTACAAGCTCTTGACTGGTCCAAACCATTCTACATAATGACTAGTGCATCCAACTATGCTTTAGGAGTTGTACTTACATAGTTAGATGACCAAAAACGTTCTTATTACATCCACTGCGCAAGTAGGAGTATTGTTGGTGCACAACTCAACTACACTACAATAGAGAAAGAATTAATGGTTGTAGTGTTTGCACTAGAAAAATTTAAGCACTATGTTTTGGACTATAAGGTATTCATGCACATGGATCATAGTGCAATAAGGTTCTTAATGAATAAACCAATGGTGAGCCCTCACATCATATGATGGCTCGTAATCTTACAAGAGTTTGATCTTACAATGATTAATCGAAAAGGCAACGAGAACATAGTTGCTGATCAATTATCTCAATTGTGATGGGACAACAAAGACTATGAGTATCCAATTTTTGATCATTTTCCTAATGAACTCCTCTTTGCAAGTGTAATAACTAACCAATTGACCACAAAAATAAACTAGTATAGTAGTATTCTCACCTATCTCCATACACAACAAACACCACAAGAGTTAGACGCTAAAAAGAAACAACAATTTCTTCACCAAGCCAAGTATTTTATGGAGATCAATGGGTAACTTTATAAAGTATGTCCCGATGGCTTGGTTCGATGGTGGGTTTCCAATATAAATCAACTGTGAGTTCTCCAAAACACTCATGAGGGTCCTTGTGGGGGTCATTATGCCAGGATATGAACAACCCTTAAAATCCTACTTGTAGGATATTATTGGCCTACATTATTTCAGGATGCCCATCATTTTGTCCAATCTTGTGAGTGCTGTCAATGTGATGGGGGAATGACTACTACAATGGAGGGTCTGCAACAATGGATTCAACCTTTAGAACCCTTCGACATATGAGAAATTGATTTTATGGGACCCAATACACCAATTTCCAATGGGAAAGCTTACATCATTGTTGTTGTTGACTACTTTATAAAATGGGTAGAAGTAGCCACTATTAAGGATTGTACATCATCTACAGCTGCACAATTTATTCAACAACAAGTCATAAATAGGTTTGGTATGCCATGTGCACTTATTTCAGATAATGGTACACACTTCATAGGTGTGACTTTTCAGAAATTAATGCAATGCTTAGGGGTTGAACATAGATTTNTCTATGACTTGTGATCTCAACCTTGACCTTGATCTAGCACAAAAAGAATAGTTAATGACCCTTAACTTACTAGATGAGAATGGTTAATGCCCTATCATCTAACGAATTGCACAAGGCCTTCAATAAATGACATCATAACCTGAAAGTTAGGAAAGTTAAATATCATCTAGGAGATAAGATTCTATACTGAAATCCCACACACGTGCCACAATGCACTAAATTTCAAACGCTGTGGGAAGGACCTTATATTATTTATGAAAATTTTCCTTTAGGGGCCATGATGATTTACAAACCTAAGAGCCCGAATAAGAAATTTTTGGTCAATATCCAATAAATCAAACCTTTCCATGAGCTTAGAACAACTAGTACCAATACTACATCTATTGGTAGACAACCTTGCTCGTTATTTCGAATCTCCTCCATCCAACTCAGTCATGGGGGAGATGGCCACCAATGCTAACTATTCTAAGCCCTCAGCTCTTTTTATATTTTTTTTTACACATTTTTTTACACCTTTTTTTTGCACATTTTTCAAATTTACTTATTTTTTTCTTACACCATCATTCACATTTTTTCCTATTTCTTTGTTTGATTTACTTTCATTCATCATACAATAAGTGCTCATGATGGTGGATTGTACTATAATAATGTTGATTACTAATGTTTGGTTTTTACCTTTGATTCTCAATGTTGATATTAAGATATGGTTCTTTTGATAAAATAGGCAATGAGTCGACAATGTCCATTCCTCCGTTCAACTCTATGGTCTCCCTTGGTTTTGGAACTATACAGTCCCTTTTTCTAAATAAACTTATTAATGAATTGGTGGCTTGGTATTCTTCAAACTGAGGAAGGAATCAATGGATGAAAAGGGTGTGACTTTAAGGGAAGTTGATGCACGTGTGCTGGCTATTCTCTTGGGTGCTTGGATGCTTCTCATGGGTTTTCCACCATTTTTCAATTGATTAAATATCAGGAAACTGAGTGAATAAAAATAATTCTTTTCATGGTGTGGTTCTCATGCGAAAAACCATATAAAAAAAGTGAGAATTCAAAGCACACCCCTTAGACATAATATAGAAATCTAGGCTACTAGCACTGGTTATGGCACTGAAAAGACATGTTACCCATGCTTGAAGGTTCCCTCTAACTAAGGCCCTTTCTCACTTCCTACTTCTCCATCTCACTCTCCTTGGAATGGTGGTGACTCTTTGGGGAAGCATTCTTGTTGCTTCAAGGGGATGGATTGGCCAAGTGTATTGATGCAAGGTCATTGAATGTGGTTGGTTTGAGTCCAGATTTGGAATGAGTTCTACTTAGTTACCTTAACCATAAAATACACAAGGGACTTTACACAACCTTGCTCTTAGGATTTCATTCCATTTTCTACTCTCCATCTTTCTTTCCATTTTCCACCTCATTTTCAATTTTATGATTAGTCTATATTTTGGTTGATGCATTATTATTCTTTGGTAAATTCTGGTGGGTCAGTCTTTAACCATTATTTCCATATGTCATTCCTAGAGCCTATGGACTCTTTGATTTGTGGCTTTGTCAAGGCATAAAGGACATGAGCCTGCTTTGGGGAGGACCCACTAACATTCCTTTATGTAGTGATTGTTAAATTATTCTCCTTAAACATTTCTTGTAATCAGTAATTTCTCATTTCATCCCCATCCATGACATCCATTTTGTTGGCATCACCGTTGTTATTTTTCCCATGTTTCTTATTCCCTATATTTTTTCACCCTATTGCTACTGGAGGTTCGCTCTTAGTCATGGGGGCCCTATCACAAATTTTTCCATTCTACTACTTGTATCACCCCTTCACCTTGGGTAGTTATCTGTGATAAACCTCTAACCCAGTTTCTACCATAACCACAACCCAACCAATGCGCTTTATATCGAGGCAAGGTATCAACTACATTATGGTTTACTTATCCTTTCTCATTTGTGACTGTGTTATGTGTGTAGATGGAGATTACACGAACTATGGACTGGGATAGGAGGAAGCACTCAGGATGGATTGGAGCTGGAGCATTTACACCAGGAACAAGTTTGGTCACATGGCTATGGATAAACAATGGAAGGCAAAATCACGACGTCAACAACAACATGCCTCATTTTCTTTACTCTCTCTTCAAGTTGTTGAATGAGGTTCTGGATGTTATCTATGTACAGTGCTCACCATAAAGGGCACGAACACCAATGTTGTAATATGTTTATCAATCTGTTCACTGGGCACTTTAAGTTTGTTATTCCCTGTCACTGTCAATTCTCATTTAGTCAATAATCCCATACCTTCCCAATATTTTGTAAGGAACTTGAGGATGAGTTTTCATTTAGTTGTGGGGGCATGATGAGTTGTGATATGGCATCCGTAATATTGTGTATGTGATATCGGAGCCTTCCACGCAATATCGTAGCCTGCCTCATTACTTATAAATAAGAGGCGATCACACTTGGTTTGCATAGTTAGTCGTAGTCCCTTACCCAAACTCTTGCCATTTTACCTTTCTAGAGATAGAATTATTTCTGAGTGCCCGTAGTAAGAGTAATAAAGTGAGTGGATCTTTATTCGAGCATTGTGTACTTGAGCACACCTTGTGTACGACAATAAAGAAGAACTTTGAAATAAACCTTGTAGCATTCAAAATAGATTAATTAATATTAATTACTATTACTTAATGCTTTCCTTAGTTAATTAATGTTCTCTCTCTCACCCTACAACTGTCCTAAGTAAGCACACTCAGTACGATCACTTTGAGCATGTGTGTAACACTTGGCAACCCAATAACGATTAGCATTTGGTAATCCCTGTAGTGTTGCACTAGTTCAGGATGTGTATGGCAAGTGAAAAACAGATGCTAGTGTTAGGACTAGTTAAAGTATAGTTGAGTAGTTAAATAAAAATTACTTACTTAGTCATCTCTCTCTTCCCTTTGTAGCACTAGGACATAAAAACATAAAAACTATAGAAATCATGTACCTCAAGTTTACTTAACCATACAATCATGCTATACAAGTAAGCTTAGGAAGACAATGATTGATCAACCCATCCTTGTTCCACAAAGACGCATAAGCACTTAGTCCTTGTAATTCGACTGGATCATGTGTGGACACTTATATTTGTATGGTTGAGCATAGCGATACCTCGCTGCTCATCAATGACTAATAATAAAGATTGATATTGCTTTTCAACATTACAGCATCCACTTATTTTTCTCTTTGCCTACTTAGAATAACTTCCTCATTTTCTTTGTTAATAATTTATGTTTCAAGCACATTACTTTATATGTTATTAGTATGTGGAATGGATACAACTAGTTTTGAGCATTAAGTATAGTTATCTGGTAATCCAGTAGTGGCATTGCTTGATCTGCTCAGTAGCAATACCACTTGGTAATCTCAGTGATAACTACATGAGTCCAAGTCATGTATGATAGACTAAGATCAAATATCTATCACAATAGGCTAAGTTATATTTATGCATTTCTAGTTAATTAGACTTAGACTTTATCTTAAAACTATGTTTATCTTTAAGAGTACTAAGAGCCTACAACAATAACCAATCATATGCCTTGTTAAGAGTTAAGCCATACACTTGAACTTTACTAACTCAAAGTGGGAAGACAATGATCCCAAAATTAACATCAATTACTAGCCTAATTACATTGTCCATTCATGGATTATGATCTAGTTACACGCTAGCACTTGTGACTTATATGGTAGAGTGTTGGGATGCTCCACCACTCATCATTGGTGTCATTGCTGAGGATGTGTCAGTGTGTGCTAAGTAATTGATCTTAAAAAGTTAGTTGTATTAAGAACCATAAATTCAATCTTTATAATCTTTAAATAATTCTAATAACACACACTTATAAAATGGCTTCAACTAAGGAAAATCTATCACTTACCAAAGAGATATAAAGGAGCAATGACAAAATAAATGACAATGAAGACTAGAGTATGCCTATGCAAACAAGAATATCATATGCTCACAATGATCCTTACTATCCTAATTTCACATTCATCTTTTACCAAGATGAACAATTAAGGTGAAGAGACTTATAGGGCAACATCATTTTGCCTTCGTAGAATTTAGCACCCATCATGCTTCAAATAGCTTTAAGGGGAATGAATCTAAATCATGCACAAGAAGGGTACCATGTGAACAAACACATGATGAAACCCGAATAACTCATAGAGGAACAAGTACAAAGAGACACTAAAATGGAAACCAAACATGAGCATAACAAGGGAAAGTAGGTTAAATCTCCTATTATCCTAGAAGAACTTGATGGCAATGCATTTGTAGTAGAAAAACTCCACCATGATCATGAATTCCATTCCCAAACATTTATTATTCATCTAGAATAACCTATCAAAGTGAGACTACATTTAGCCTTAGTAGAGACACCTTGAAGAGAACCAAAGAACTCAAAGTACAAGTAGGACTCAAGGCCAAGAGCTTCTACTAGATCACAAAGGGATGAATACCAGAGTCACAGAAGGAGAACTATCTGACATCATTCTTCCACTACTTCATCTTCATCCTCATGATTGTCGATGGACTCTAATAGAAGGAAACAAAGGTATAGAGATCATGATAGGGAGAGACAACAGGCTCATGATAAACATGACTATTACCCAAGACATTTTGATGAGGAAGATGAAGAGCATGAACCATGAAGGAACAAGGATAGATGTGAAGAGGGAAAGAGATATGAATACCAAAGGGGGCACCACTACAATCAAGCATGCAAAACCTATGATCATGATGAACCCGTGTTGGCTACTTGCAGCATGATAAACATAAGGAATGTTGTATATATTCTAACCAAGAATGTGAGGAATAGTTGCATCAAGTGACTTGATATGAATAATATGCCAAATTTTGAAGGTGGGTATAACGTAGAGCACCAACATCACCTTCAAGCCTTTTACCTTCAAGCCTTTCATGATGCCTATTCCCTATAAAATATAGAAAGTGACTAGCAAAAACTTAAGTTGTTCCCTCAAATACTCATCAAAGAGGTAGAAAGATGGTATAGATCATTAGAACCTGAATCAATTAGAAGGTGGAGTACCATGCTTAAACTTTTCAATGATAAATATCATACATACTCACAAGTGTCAAAATTAAGAAAGAAAATCCAAGGATGAAAGCAAGGGATACAGGAATCCCTTGATGCAATAATGGATAGATATTATTCCTTACTACATAGATGCCCAGGCCATGGATTCTAGCTGAAGGAACAAGTAAGTCACATAGTAGATGGGTTGAGGAACAAAACTAGATAGACCATTAGGGTTTATGCCCAAGAACGACTATTAGATATGACCATCCATCAGATTCAAAGATTAATTGATCAAGTAGCAAAAGAGGAAGGAGAACTCAAGAAGAGAGAGTTCACTAAAGAGTATAACAAAGATCCATCAATAAGGAAACACAATGTGCAAATATGTGACAAGCAAGAGGATGAACCCTTGGAAGATGTTATCCAGAAAAAGACTCTACCTATCCAAAAATTAGTAAATGATATAGCAAGAAATGTATAGAAAATGTGGGATTCAATGGATGAAAAATTTTCTATAGCCTTAAATATTGTGGAAGAGAAGACTGAACAAGAACTCAATAAGGGCAAGGAGAAGAAAAAGAAAAGAGACTATGGACAAAAAGGAAAAGTTGCTTTAGTGGAAAAATGTATTGACTCTAGTTTAGAGGAAGAGGAAGAATGCAAGGTGTGCTAGGATGAACATCCTAAGGGATGGTGCCTTATTATGGCCCACTTGTAGGAATCTAGGGTACATGCACTCAATCCAAGCTTTGTCAAAAAGCATATGCATAAAAGAAAACCTTATTATCAAGGTAATATAAGGTATCATTTCTAGTCAACATATTACCTAAGTAGAGCCTACCCACAACAACAAGAGCAATACCACTAGTAGTGGTAGCAACTACAAACATGGGCAATTCCATCGCCAAGACAACAATATCCATATAGGTAATCAAACCCTCATGGATATTACATTCAACGTCCAATATCTCTAGGGAACACTTCATTCCAAACTTCTTCTCCTTATTATCCACCAAAATACTATAGGCCTACTGCTCCGACGATGGATCACAATCCCTATGCACATCTACCCATAGCTAGCCCATCAAATCCTCCTTTCAATGTTTTGCCACTAGTGGCACCACCTATCATGCGAGGATAATTACCATCACAACATTATCAAATAAGTGCAACAAGGGCAATGAATATACAAAGAGAAGGTCATACCAACAATACTAAAGGAAAATCAAGAAAACATCCTTTCTTTGGAACAAGTCCAGAAAAGGTTGGTAGAATTAGGACTTCATTGAGACAATTTTTTCCTATGACTTATCCTCATACCAACACCATGCTTTCACAACAACTAAATCAAGAACTTAAAACTATCAGGCTAATGGATATAGTATTAGACTGGATTAAGGTAGAGACACTTCCTAGGAAAAGAATAGATCTAGGAATTCCTTTGATTTATTTACAAGTAGCTAGAAATTCACCATGCAAGGCTCTACTAAATTAAGGTTTTAGAGAAAATTTGATATCTCAAGAAACATATAGGCATGGAAGCTATCATAGTTAAAGAAGTGTAATATAAGATTAGAGCTAGCAAATTAATCTATCACCATTTCTTTAGGACAAATAGAAGATGTAGTGACCACCATTAGTGGTGGTCTTATCTAATATATTTTTTGGTGATTGATGTGAAGAATGATGACAAGAAATTTTCTATCATTATGGGGAAAGCATAAATTAGCACAATTGATGCTAAGTTAGAAATGAGAGATTTATCCATGGAAATATCCAAAGAAGATGCATAAGGGACCATACACATGCAAAGAATTTCATGCATTACTAAAGATAATGAAGGATGAAATTATGAACCAAAAGTTCAAAATGTCAGCATAATCCTTATGCTAGCCCACAAAAAATGTGAGAAACAAGTGTGTAAACAAAAAGAAACATGGGCCACTAAACCAAAAGACACCCAATGACCACAAAATGAGAACCTAAAACTGTCTAAAACATGCATGAAAACATCAGATCCACTTATTAACTCATATCCTAAGAAAATGATCGCAACTAAGAACTCATAAATGAAAATATTAAACCATAATCATGTACTAGCAGATAGAGGAAATAAGGACTTATAATTTGAATTTAGGAATCAACAAGAAAATATAGTTGAACCTTTTGAAATGGAAAGATAATCTAGTCCATTAAGATATATGTTCCCAAATGATCAAACTTTGATTACCATCAAGATGACCTAGGACGATAATAAAAAAACTAAGTCACTAAGGATGATAACTGAAAAACCTAGAGTGGATGATCCATAGGATCTAGAGTCCATTTCATAAGTTCAATCATGGGGGAGATGCCTTATCTTGATCTAAGAATTAGTAAGTTCTTTTCAACTTTTTTGTGTTTTCTAATTCTTTTTTATTTATAATTTCTTATTATACCTTTGATGAGCGATGAGATACCCCTACTCCCAACCATACTAAGCACTAAGGTTTTTACACACAATTTGGTCAAATTCCATGGACCTATAGTTCTCCAGTGTACTAGTTCTTCTAGGAAGTGAAATGGGCATTAAGAACGTTCGTTGTCTTCCCAACTACACTTGTGAAGCTCAAGGATATGGTTTAAGTGTAATTGAGGTACATGAATTTTATCATTTTATGTTTTATAAATTTAATCATCTACAACAAGAATGAAAGGTAGAGTAATTTAAGATCTAATTCATTTACTGCCTAGCTAGCCTAACACAAGTACCCATTCCATTTTCCTAGACACATCTTGAACATGTATAGCATTGTTGGGCTACCAAATGTTAAGTGTTTCTAGGTTACCAAGTGCTACACATATGCTCAAATTAGTTGTGCTTGTGTTCATTAACAACTAGAAATTAACTGCTTAATTTAAATACATTAAAGTAAAGTACATGAAAATAAAGTGCATTAATGAAAACATTAATCATTCTTAGTGCTACAATGATTATCAAAATGGTTCACTTTTATTCCTATCACACTACTATGCTCAATTACATTAGTATTTGAACAAAGATCTGTACACACTCAAACTCCTACAATGGGCACTCAGAAATATTCTAACTTTGGAGAAAACAAACTGCAAGAGCTTCACTATTATGATAAAAACTATGAAAAACTATCTAGAAATCATGAGCCCAAGCACTATATTTATAGGCCAATATATACCCCATGATATTGGATATTTGACATTGCATCCAAGGCTACAATATCAGGTATCCATATTGAAGCATGTGAAAAAATGATTCATCATACCTCCACAATTGAATGAAAATTTATCCTCAAGTGAAGAAGGGGAGGAACAAGTTCCTTACAAAATATTGGGTAGCTATGGGAATATCAACTGACATACAAACTGACTAGATGAAATAAACAAACTCTAAGTGCCCAAGTGTACAGATTTACAATCTTTACAAAATTGGATATTCATGATAAGGGAAGTGAACACAGTGGACAAAACTAACATCCAACACCTCTTGGCAACTGAAGAATGAAAGAAAAGATCCAACGATCATGAACGGGCCTCATCGTGTGGTATTGCCACATCATCCTTGGTGAAGATAGTCCCACTTTTAGTCCATGCTTCCCACTGCAACCACAACAAAAACATGAATTAGTATGCAATGTGTAACACATAGCTAGTAAGTACCTTGTCTCATCGATGGTTACACTCGGCTAGGTTGCGATTGTGGTAGATCGATTCCTTTAGTAGTGTTAGCAAGAAGACTAACAAATTGGGTAAAATAGATAAGTGGTCCATTAAAGTTGAAAAATTTCTACATAAGAAAATATTTGAAGAGTGTGTAAGAATTCACAACAATAAAAAGGAAAGCTCACTAGAAAATGTTGTCAAGATATACACAATTAGATATCATACTTGAAGTAAACAAAAATATCTGATTATAAGAGTGTCTAAGGATAATGAACTTAATTAACCCAACCAAAAGATATGCAAGTGCGTCCTCCCCAAAGCAAGCACAAGCCTTTTATTGCCCTTTTATAACTTCAAACTAAGGAGTCTATGGGCCCCATGGATGATTAATGGTTATGGAAGGTTAAGTACAAAAACCCAAAAGAAACTACCTAAGAATTCCAACACATCAAACTAAGATATCAAATAAGAACATGAAACCAGCAGTGAGGTGAGACATGGGAAGCATAAATGGATGAGAGAGAGAGTGAAATGGAGTTCCTAATTATGGTTACATGAAGTTCCTTATGGATTTTATGGTTAAATGACTTGATATGATCCATCATTAGTGTATACCAAAATGAACCATGTTCAGTAACTTCACATTACCATTCTAAGACTAGTCCACCCCCCATGAGATACAAAAGTACTTCCATAGAACAACCACCATTCCTTATTAGAGAAGAAAAGAGAAGAAGGAAGTGAGAAAGAGCCTTAGTTAGAGGAGACCTTTAGGCAGGGGTAACATGTCTTTCTAGTCCCATAATCAATGCTTGTAGCCCATTTATTTTATCTAAGGGATATGCTTTGAATTTTCAATGTTTTATTTTTGTTTTTTTTTTAAATTGGAACCACACTATGGCACATGGCACACAGAACCTATTTACAACATTTTCTTGTACAAACCAAGTAGTAGTAGAAGATGTATAGTTGATAACAACTACTGCTTCTATCCATCTTGTATAATAGTCAACAACAACTATGATGTATGCCTTTTCAGTTCATATGGGTGTGATGGGACCCATGAATTCAATGCCCCAAATGTCAAAGGGTTCCAGTGGTTGAATCCATTATTAAGGTCCCTCCATTCAAGAAATGATTCCACCATTTTGTTGGTATCATTTACAAGAGTGAACATAATGGTGAGCATCCTTGAAGATTGTTGGCCAATAGTACCTTGCCATCAGGATTTTAATGGCCATGCATTTCCCAACATAGTGTCCCCTACAAGGACCTTCATAAGCATCTTGGAGAATGCACAATTAATTAGCATCAGGGACATACCATCGAACTAGGTTGTCGACACATATCTTGTAGAGGTGTCTATTGATCTCCATGAAGTGTTTTAGCTGGTGAAGAAACTATTATTTCTTCTAGTGGTCCAACCCTTGTGGCATCTCCTAAGTGAGAAGATAGGTGAGAATTTCATCATACCAATTAGGCTCATTGGGTAATTGTTTAGTTATAGCACTAGCAAAGAGGAGTTCATTAAGAAGCATATCAAATAGTGGGCTTTCTTCCTGTTTATTGTCTCATCGTAACCAAGAAAAGTGATCAGTGACCACCTTCTTAGTGCCCTTTCGATCATCATAAGATCAAATTCTTGCAAGATCACCAGCCACCATATGACACAGGGGCTTACCATTGGCATGTTCATTGTGCTCTATGTGCATAAACACTTTATATCCAAGCACATAATGCCTAAAATTTTCTAGAGCAAACACCATTGCCATTAATTCTTTTTTTATGGTGGTGTAGTTCAGTTGTGCATCCACAATGCTTTAGCTATCCCAGTGGATGTAATATGGACATTTCTTATCATGCATCTGTGTAAGCACAACTCCCAAGGCATAATTTGATGTATCTATCATAACATGAAATGGTCTATACTAGTTGGATGCTTGTAGAATAAGAGTTTCTACAAGTTTCTCATGCAACTATTGGAATGCTCTTTCACATTCCATGGTCCAAAAAAATGGAGCATCTTTCTTTGTCAACTCTACCAATGATTTTCCAATCTTAGAGAAATTCTTTGTGAATCATTGGTAATAGCTAGTATGTCCAAGAAATGATCAAACATCTTTAACAATTTCTAGTTGGTGGGTCATTCCTTGGATGATCCTTAATTTTTCAAGATCTACCTCAACTCATGCTTGTAATAGCCTATGCCCCAATACAATGCCTTCCTAGATAATCAAGTGACTCTTTTACCAATTGAGCCTGAGGTTTGTCTTAATACATTGTTTTAGTACTTGCTCAAGATGCTTTAGGGCTTGCTAAAATATAGCTTCATAGGCGGAGAAGTCATCCATGAATACTTCCATACCACTACTGATTTGCTATTGGAAAATGCTTCAAACCAGGCTTTAGAATGTAGCGGGGGCATTACACAAACCAAAAGACATCTTGCGATACGCAAAAGTTCCCCATGGACTTATGAATGTTTTCTTGGCCTAGTACTCTTGTGCAACTTAAATTTCATTATAGCCACTATAACCATCTAGAAAAATATAGTAGCATTGCCCAGATATTATGTCTAATACCTAATTAACAAATGGTAATGGAAAATGATCCTTGAATGTTACTATATTCAACAACCAAAAATTGATATAGACCTACCACTTGCCATCTTTCTTTGGCATAATCATAAGTGGGCTAACCCACTCACTATTNTTTCCTAGTGATCAAAGTGAAGAACTACAAAGGGAACTTCACAATAATCATGGGAAGGACATGGCTAAGCATTGTTGATGCAAGAATGGGTATCAGAGATATTTCCCTAGAAATATCCAAAGAAAATGCATTCGGAAAGATCAAGAAGAAAAAAGTTCCATGCATTGTGTATAGTGACACAGGGTGCAATTATGTGCAAAAACTTTGGGCAATGAAATAAGCATCCATCTTTACATGTAAGTAGTATGCACCAGAAGCAGAAATTCAAAGGTGTCTATACACAGTAGCCACAAAACAGGAGGGCACCCAGTGGTTGACTGCTAATTTTGAAAGCAGCACACTTTGCATGGAACCAATTAAGAGTCTAACATGCTCATATGTTGTAGACATGGNGGGTGCCCTCCTGTTTTGTGGCTACTGTATATAGACACCTTTGAATTTCTACTTCTGGTGCATACTACTTACATGTAAAGATGGATGCTTATTTCATTGCCCAAATTTTTTGCACATAATTGCACCTTGTGTCACTATACACAATGCATGGAACTTTCTTCTTCTTGATCTTTCCAAATGCATTTTCTTTGGATATTTCTAGGGAAAGATCTCTAATGCCCATTCTTGCATCAACAATGCTTAGCCATGTCCTTCCCATGATGATTATGAAGTTCCCTTTGTATTTCTTCACTTTGATCACTAGGAAATCAATAGGATAAGACCACCCACAGCTAATGATCACAATGTCTTCTACCAATCTTAATGGAATAGTTGATGAGCGACTAGGTACCCCTATGCCCAACCATGTGAATCATAGGCATTCACAAGCAACTTGGTTGAATTTTGTAGACTATAAGAACTTTGCATACACTAGACCCTAACCAGCAAAACCTTGTGTTAGAATAGTCATTGTCTTCCCAACCTCACTTTTGATGTTCTGATTGCAATGGTTAAGTGAGATTGAGGCAAATGATTTTTATGGTTTTTTCACCTTATCTTCTAGCGTCTAATTCTTGAAATAGAAAGTAAGGAATGGAATATTACGTAATCTATAATTATCCTAATCTATATCTTAACTCTTCCTAGCATAAGTATCTGATCTCATATTCCATGCACATCCTGAGCATCCCCTAACCACAACTGGATTACCAGACGTTAAGCATCGCTGGGTTGCCAAGTGTTGGGTTTATGTTCAAGATGGTCATACTTATGGTTTCTACAAACTATAAAAGAGCGATAATGATTAAAGTAATAACAATGAAAACTTAAGGAATTATTAAAGCATAAAAATATTAAACTATTGAATTCTCAATTGACTAAGTTCAATTGCTGCAAGGAATGCCTGATAAGCTCATCTTTATTGTTGTTCACACCAATGGGCTCAGGTACATTAGTGCTCGAATAAAAAGACAAACATCTTTCTCACACCTACTGCGGGCACTTGGAAAATATTCTAACTCTCATGGGAAAAAACTACAAGAGCTTGACTACAACTACCAAAAAGGTCCCTAAGTGTGGCGAAAGCACACTTATTTATAGGCTAGAATAGGCTCCATGTAAATGGGGCCATGTAAACGCATGAATAGATGTGTTGACGGGGCCACGTCGATGTAGTCGCGTATACGAGGCCCTGTATATGCAGCCTAGTCAGCGCATCGACTATTTAGCACTTCATCATACCTCCATGATTGAGTAAAAACCTGTCCTCAACTTCCTCTACAATTTGGAAGGTATGAACTTCTTATTAAAACACACATGACTTGACACACATGACACAACACCAATTTTACTGATGCACCAAGTGCCTGAGTGTACAGAGAGGAAAAAATTACAAAATTAGTGGTGTTCAGAGACAAAATTAAACACTTCAATGATCCTAGATTCTCTGCTTTGCTAAAAGGTGCAAAAATTGCTAGAGAAGATCACATCATCCCTGGTGGCGGTGGTTCTGACGGACCTTCACTAGCCCCTAGTGCATATGGCTGGGTGGCACGGAAGATGGTTGTCCTATAACAACTACAACTTCTGGAGGCAACTGAAATGCCTCCAAGAGAGCCCTCATTTTCTCTTCCTTGCTTCTGGGATAATTCACTATCCAAGTGGCTTTGCCAATATGTGCTAGTACTAGAACCTCCCAAGGACATGGAAGTGCAAGGAAGAGTTCTTTCAAATTGACAAACTAGGCTGTGAACTATTTTTGTTCGATGTCAAATTCTTGGATTGATATTTGTAGCTACTGGTAGTCATTCATTCATCAGGCCAAGTTCTCAGCAACCGCACGTTGCCCTTCAAAAGGTGTGTGGAGAACCTCAAGTTTCACATTTACTATTTCCAATTTTTTTTGTCACTTTGTATGCTTGGAACTTGCCCTTGTATAGGGAATACGAGGTAGTAACTTGCTTTTCTAAGTTAGACCATGGTCTCCTAGTTGTTAGCATAGCCATGTTTGCATAGCAAAGGTTGGCCAACTCCATGTACTCTGTCATTTTTTTCAACCTCTAATTATTTGAGCTAGATCTCAGCTTGATTGTAGGCATTCAATCCATAAAAGATGGATTGCCACACCTTGCCTCCCTCTCAGAGCTACTAGAGAACTTCGTTCAACTTGGCCTTTGCAACTTGAATATGTTTTTCATTTAGTTCCTTTTGCAATCCCACTTGGTCCCTGTAATGATTTTTAACTTTCTCAAACTTAAGGGCTTCATTTTTCCAAGCGGCGATTTTGATGGCTAATTTTTGTCACAAGGCTCAAACTTCCTCCATAAACAAATTTCAATTTTTGGTGGCCAACCTCCTCACATCAGTGTTCACCTTGGCTAGATCTTCTTGTTGTTGGTGAATGAAGCTTTTCATATGCTCATTTTCAACACCCACATTTCATAGGTGATGGACTTTTGCAATCAGCTTAACATTCTCTTGGAAAACCTTTGTCAATTCCTTATTCAGATGATATACATGAGCATATGCCAAGGACTTATCAAAGATTGCCAACTCTCACTCATCCTCAACTATCTAAAGTTTGACTTGAAGCTGTTGAAAATTTTTCATCTCTCGTGAGTTCACAGTTGAGGAGAGCTAGATCGACAAGTTGGACCCTTAATTGGGCAACTTCTATTGCTAAGCATTGACAATTGGCTTGAGCAACTTCAAGTTGCCCCTCCAAGATGAGGCACTTACCCCATGTCAAGAGTAGCTTTGACTGGGTTGAAGTGATGTTATCCAGAAGATCAAAAACATCCAAAAGTAGTTGCCTGATTCACACCAGTCGGTCCAATAGTTCTTCATGTTGGGCTGCATCGATCTGACTACGTGAAGTCCTGGTGGAAACCTGTATATCTTCAAGTCCATGTACATCTAGTATAGGTGCCACCAGTGCATTAAGGGGTATAGCAATCGTGTCAGCAACCACTTCGACCACAATCTCCTATCCTTGGTGCTACATCACCAAGACTATTGCCCCCTCTCCATCCTCCAAGAGTACCAAAAAAGTAGCAGCATTTCCTAAACTTTTAGGAAACAATTGTTGGGTGGATACTGTTACTTCTCGGACACTAGGATTAGTTCTTGCGAGTACTTATGTTTAGACGACAGAGAACACCAGCCCTACTCTTTCAAGTAGACTTATTGATCAAGCCACTTGCTCCAAATGGCTCATTATAGAGTGATAGACCGAAGGGTCTTCTCCTCCACCGATCCCTCTAGATTGCTCTTGTTAGCTCAAGAGTGATTGTTGAATTTCATGTATATGTTTTGCAATGGTTTGTGAACCTGACCTCATTATTTGTGTAGGTAATGAAGGTGGTTGCTGCTCCTCCTCGGTTTGTGTGGTGGCTGGAGTCTTGTCTTTTATCATTTCCCACCATGAGGCAATCAGGGCGTGTTGAAGTGTATCGTTGGCATATCATGCTATCCTTGCCCATTTCCATAATTTTCTGATTAAGCAGGGAAAGGGTAGAGTTTTCCTTCCACATTTGCTTTTGACAAATCTTTTCTCAATCTCCAAAAACAACAATTGTGGAAGGCACATTGGGAATTTTTTGCTTAGAGTGGCACACGCATGAGTAGAGAAGGTAGTTATTTTGTTGGGTCTCACCATTGGGTTCAGGCAGTAAGATGCAATTTTTGAATACACCCTCTCCGCGGTGATCAGAGTGCTAAACTCTTTACTATCCATCCTATAGCACTACCTGATCCACTCCCCTTTTACCTAGAGATCTTCTTGCTTAGGGATATTCACCACATCGGCTCCGATCTTAGGCAACCTTAGAGCTTACGTGATCACTTTCGTAGAGTAAGAGACATAGATGTCCTTGATTCTTACTCCGTACCCCAGCTGCCAATTTTTCCAGAAGAGATAAGTCTCTCCTAAATACCATTCACCATTAGATGTGATGATTGGCCACATAGAAGAGTTTTGCAATTGGAGCTTTACATCTTTCGATGCATTCTCAAGAAATGGTTCAAAGTTCAACTATTACAGGACCATTCGTTGCATTTCCCTTGGCCTGATAGCATCAAGACATGCCTAGGTCAAGGTGACCTCATGCCGTGGTGCTATCACCAGAATCTCATCCCCTTGAGATTGTTCATTGGTGATCTCCTCTTCAGGAATCTGATAAACAAATTCCACATTAGGTCCTTCACAAAGTGGGCCAATTGCATGGGAACCCTCCACATGCTCTGGGTGCTATATACCTTGTCCTCTTCCCGTTCGTGGTCACTTGTCCCTAGGTTGTGATGGTCCTTCTCCCCTTGGATGCCTTGGTTTTGGTGTCATCTGCAACCAAACATACCACTAATTAAATTGTGTACAAGTTGCTCAAAATGGCCCTCATACACCTTCTTAGTTTGACTAAGTTATGGTGCTGGCACGTGCATCCCATTAAATCTCCCAAAGTATTAATTGATGGGTTAGAACCAAAAAAACAATAAAGCATGAGTTGGAGTTTAAACTATTATTTTTGTTTCTTCCCTTAAGAGGTGTTAAGTATTTATTGATTGTAATTGTAAGTAATTAATTAATTTCAATAGACCTCNCCCCCCCCCCCCCCCCCCCCCCCCATGACTGAGAGCATACCTCTGGTTGCTAAAGAGGGGAAGGATAAGTTGAGTAGGATGCACGATAGACAATGTAAGTGCTTGGAAGAAAAGACGTGGTAGAAAAAATGAAAAATCTCTCCCCCAATTTGTGTGCAAAATGAACAAAAATGTAATGCGCGACGGGGGTGCATATAGAGTTTTGTGTTGCATCGACAAGGCCACGTATACGCAAGGGGCTACGTATATGGGGCCGTGTCGATGCAAGGGGTCATGCACGTTGACCAGCATTGACCAACCCGATAAAAGCTCAAAAAATGAATTTAAAACACCAAATTTGGGTGGTTGAAGAGTTGGAGAGACTGGGAACTTAGCCAAGAGAAAGAGGAAGGTAAGTGGGCACAACAGGGAGTCAAAAGTAGGAGAATGTGGTGAAAAAGAACTCCATGAAGAAGAAGTCAAGCGATGGGTATCATGAAAACAATCCACCAACAAAATCAAGAGGATGGGAGACTAACAAACGAGACCAAGGATATGCAAGTAGGTCCTCCCCATAGCAGGCAGTAGCCACAGTAGCCCTTTCATATCCTCAACATCAGAGTCTGTGGGCCCCGGGGTCAAGAAATGGTGATCGTAAGTTAATATTCCCATCCATGAGAACCTGTTGAAGAATGAGGAGTTCATGGAACTCACGACAAACCATCAAAGCATAAGATGGGTAGTGAGGTGAGTCATGGAGAGAAATGGATGAAGAGAGAGGACAGAGAATTGGAATTCGGATTATTAGTCACATGACCTAGTAGTACCTTTCCCGATTTCAGACCCAAAACCAACCACATACAGTGACATCATAGAAACATGCAATGACTCATCCACCCCCCAAGTGTACAAGAATGCACCCATAGAGAACCACCACTCCAAAAAGTGTGAGAGGAAGGAAGTAAAATGGGACTAAGTTAGAGGGGATGGAGCAAGTCCCATAACTAGTGCTTGTGGCCCATGAGAGGCAATCTAAGGGGTGTGCTTTAAATTCCCACATAGTTAGGATTTTATTTTTATTTTTATTGTGATTTTGTGGGAACCACACCATGCAAAGGCCCATGCTTAGTTGCATGCATTCGACCAAGGGGTGTGCTTTGAATCCTCATGTGTTTTTTTTATGTTTTTTTGATGAGGACCACACCATGCAAGGTCAAATTGCCAAGGAGCTTCCTTGTAAAGAAGAACTTGGAGTGGTAAGAAATCCATAAGGACACTCCTGCAACCCAGGGGACAGAAGAGGATGACAAATGTTGCATTCCCCTTGAAGTCACACCCAATTCAAACCATTGGGTCATCCCCAAGTCTCGGAACTACACAAGTCACACATTAATTAAAATGTTTTTAAGTGAAGGGGGTTACATGTTTCCAAAGGGAGGAAAACCATGGAGTGAATGCATGGGTGGATGACGTGGACTCACTGCCAATTTTATGAGATGAAAGTAGACATAAATTCCAAGAACAACAATGTGAGGGCGAGAGCGAGATAAAATAGGTGGACTATTTCATGTGACCCATCACAACGAAAACCATCCGCACCATACCTGATGATAATAAGATGACTTATTAACAACCAATTGGAAATTAAACACACACACGTGCATAAATAAGCAACAAAGAAATGGAAAAGTAATTAAAGAAAGGAAAATTTAGTAAGAATTGGCAAACGTATGAATGATGTTGAAAAACAAAAAAGTGTAAAACAAAAAGTTCCAATAATAGTGAAGAGCGTAGTAGAATGGATCAGCATGGAGGATAGTCTCCCCCACAACTAGGCTAGAAGGAGGAGACTCGAAAAATGGAACAAGGCTATCCCGATGATGATGAAGTAGTAGCACTGGTTTGGTGGAGTTCACAGAAAGGTTTTAATTGTTGCCAATTGACCAACTACATTATCATGGGGTCCTCAGGTTTGTGTATAAGTAAGGCCCCAGATGGAAAGGTTTTGGAGACAATGTAAGCTCCTTCCCATAGTGTTTGAAACTTGGTTAGTTGCGGTACGTGTGTGGGGTTCCAGTAAAGTAACTTATCTCCACATTTAAATGTTACCTTCCAAATCCTTAGATCACGTCATTTTCTATTGTAGGCCTTATGTATCTCATTTGTTAATAGGGCCACCATTCAATTCTCATCGAGTACATTTAGGTTGATAAGTCCTTCGTGTTGTGCTAGTGGTAGGTCAAGATCCAAGTCACAAGCTGTAGATAGTGTTTAGAGTTCTACCTGGATTGGAAGTTTCGATAGCTTACTGTACACTAACTCATAGGGAGAGTAACCTATAGGAAGTTTCCAAGTGTAGCAATAGCCCCAAAGGGCATTGTTAAGTTTGGTGCTCCAATCCCTCCTATATTTACTTATGGTTCGAGTGAGGATTTTAGTGATCTCCCTATTGGTGACTTCGGCCTGCCCACTAGCTTGGGGGTGATAATGTGTTGTAAATTTATGGGTAACCCCTAAGCATTGCATGAGTTTACAAAAGGTGATGGCCATGAAATGTGTTCCATTATTTGAGATGAGTGCACGTGACACTCCAAACCTATTTATGATTTGCTGTTGGACAAATCGCACAGCGGTGTTTCAGGAATAGTTGATGATGGTTGCCACAATCATCCACTTTGTGCAGTAGCCCATAGTGATGCTGATGTACACCTTCCCATTGGATAGGGGTGTGATGGGATCCATGAAGTTAATGCCCCAGATGTCGAAGGGCTCCAGTGGTTGGATCCACTATCGAGGTTCCTCCATTCATGCAGTTATTCCACCGTCTCTCTGGCATCGTTCATAGGAGCGGTCAAACCATTGTGCATCCCTAAAAATTCTTGGCTAGTAATATCCTACAAGTAGGATCTTAATGTCCATGTGTCATCTAGCATAGGCCACAAGGGCCCTTGTGAGCATCTTGGAGGATGCGCAGTGTATCAGCATTAGGGACACACCATCGAACTAAGCCATCTATACATACCTTATAAAGGTGGCCATTGATTTCCATGAAGTGCTTGGACTTATGGAGAAACTATTGTTTCTACTGATGGTCCCACTCCTTTGGCAATTCCTAGGTTGTGAGACAAGTGAGGATGTGGTTGAACCAAGGTGATTCTTTGGGCACCTACGTCTTGATTGCTCCTGTGTAGAGGACTTCATCTAGAAATTGGTCAGAGAGTGGCTCCTCCTCCTCTATGTTATCCCATTGTAGCCGAGACAAGTGGTCAATGACCACATTCTTGGTTTCCTTCTAGTCCACCATAGTGAGGTCAAATTCCTAAAGAATCACTAGCCACCGTATGATATGGGGGCTCACCGTTGGTTTGTTCATCAAGAACTGGATGGCATTGTGGTCAGTATGCATGAACACCTTGTACTAGAGCACATAGTGTCAAAATTTTTCCAAGGTGAACACCACTGCCATCAACTCTTTTTCAGTGGTGTTGTAGTTAAGCTGCATAATGCTACAGCTTGCATAGTGAATATAGTATGGTCATTTCTGTTTGTCTCACTGGGTAAGCACGCCTCCCAATGCATAGTTGGATGCATCCATCATGATGTGGAAGGGTCTAGATCAATCAGGTGCCCATAGAACTAGAGTCTCTATGAGTTTCTATTTAAGTGTTTGGAATGCATATTCACATTCCCTGGTCCAGATGAATAGAGCATCTTTCTTCATGAGTTCCACCAATGGCTTGGCAATCTTCGAAAAATTTTTGATGAAGTGCCGATAGTAACCAGTGTGGCCAAGGAATGATCAAACATCTTTTATAGTGCTTGGTTACTTGGTGATTCCTTGGATGACCCTCATTTTTTTCAAGATCTACGCTAATCCCTGTTTGTGAAATTTGGTGCCCGAGCATAATGCCCTCTTGGACCATTAAGTGGCTTTTCTACAAGTTGAGCCGTAGATTAGTTTCCACATATCTTTTCAGAACTTGCTCAAGGTGGTCCAAGGTTTGATCAAACATGGATCCATAGGTAGAGAAGTCATCCATGAAGACTTATACCCCATTGCCAATTTGCTACTGGAAGATGCTGAGGACAAGGCGTTGGAAAGTGGTAGGTGCATTACACAGGCCAAAGGGCATCTTTTTGTATGTGAAAGTTCCCCAAGGACTTGTGAAGGTTGTCTTGGCCTAGTCTTCTAGCACAATTTGGATTTGATTATAGCTGCTATAATCATCCAAAAATCTATAATAACAATGCCCTACAATGGTATCCAACATTTGGTCCACAAATGGGAGTGGAAAGTGATCTTTGAAGATAGCCATATTGAGCAATCGGAAATCTATATAGACCCTCCATTTGCCACCCTTATTTGGCACAATAACGAGTGGGCTAACCCATTTGCTATCGGTAATAGAGTAGATGAACCCCACTTTCAGCAACTTCTCGATTTCATCTTTAACGACCTACTTCAATTTTGGGTTCAATAACCTTTATGGTTGT